>JAVHLV010000254.1:0-96903 GCA_036785495.1 Colletotrichum neosansevieriae | reverse complement strand
AAGCTATTGCGTAAGTAATTACGTAATAGAAGCCTCTAGAAGGGCTAGAATAAGTATAAATAACTCCTCTCTCCCCTACCTAGCTAGTTACTAGTTAATAAGCCAAAATAATACCTATTTTAATACCTCCTTAATTACCTAAGCTATATTACATAATATTCCTATTACGTAATATAATTACGTAAGCGAGCTACCTCACTAAGATATAGTATACCTAATATCTAGTTTACTATTAACTTTAATAACCTTACTAATAAGGTAAATATAAAACTTACTGCTATAATAGCTTTAGATAATAAAGTTACCTTTAGAAATATACTCAACTATTTTAGATACTATCTAGTTGGCATATCTTATAGAGTTAGGGATTCTATTAGTAGTGCTACCTTCTTTTACTATAAAATTAACATCTTCTTTAAATATTATATTACTATTAGCTAAGACTTAGTATTTAGTTATATTACTAGCTACTTTAGCTATATAGAATTAAATAAACAAGGGGCTCTATATATCTACAAACTTATATAGCTTTATATAAATAATAACTTGCCTAACCTGTTCCTAGACTTAGTGAATAAGGCAGACTATATATATATAAACTAAGTCTGTAACTATATTGATTTAGTCTTTAGTGAAGTATATCTTCTATATAAATAGTTAACACTTAGGTTTATAATAAACAGAGCTATAATAATAAAGCCTCTTAGCTCTATAGATAAGGAGAGAATATCTATAGTAATATTAACTACCTAACTAATAACCTTAGTATACTTAACGCTGCTTATAACTTAGAGGTTTTATAAGTAGCCTAATACTGCTAGATATACTTATATAGAGTAACTTATACTAAGTATAGCTTTAATAATAAATATAACCTAACTACTAGGAAATATCCTCATAGCTTTAAGGTGCTATAGATAAAAAGAGATAAAACAGAGTTTATAGCTAATAGAATCCTCTATATATACTATAACTTTAAGAGAATTAATTAATATTATTTAGCCTTAATAGTTAGACTAAGGCATAATATTAACACTGCCTTTCTGCTAACTAATACTGCTAGCCTGTTAATAGTTTACTATATAATAAACTACTCTATAAAGCTTAATATGCTGCTCTAGAAGCATATAGCACTAATAAGGACAGTATTAGAGAATATAGTTAAGTAAAATGATAATATAATTAACATAGAAAATAATACTACTAATAGCAATTACGTTAATAATAAGGCCTGCTAGATTCTTATAAGGATAGCTAATAAGATATTCTTAAGTTATAAATTATCTATAGTAGAGGTCTGCTTTAGCTTATTAGGATATAGTAATAGCTACTCTAGTAAGGTAGTATAGATTAAAATCTATATAAACTCTATATATTAGGCTATTTTCTAGTAATAGCTAGGTCTCTATAATACTGCTAGACCTAAGATAGATAGATATACTAGCCTAGATACTATTAGCTTAGATAGAAATAGGTACTACTTATTAAAGCTAGATATCTATATCTACTATAAGCTGCTTCTTAACTATCTTTACCTATATAAATAGATTTTAATTATTAATATATAGAAGCTAAGTTAGTAATAAAATAATATCTAGATATCCTTTGCTAATAGCCTTTCTGGTGTTAATAAATAGATATAGAAGCTTATAAAGTAAAGCTAGGTTTCTATTATTACTAGATATTTAGACTATATTATATCTAGTATAATAGACAGCTACTATTAAAGATAGTGTCTTATTACTAACCTATAATATATCTTACTAACTTATATATAGATCTACTATTTTACTGCTTATACTCTTTATACTATAGCAGAACTTCCTCTTCTATAATAATAGAAACACTATAGCTATATAGACTGATCTCTCTAAATAACTACTAGGCTAGATTACCTTAGTTATTAAAAATATCTAACTTCTATATAAAACTACTAAAGATACTAAGCTTAATTAGTAACTATAGGTAAGCTATAGTAAAGGAGATAAGGACACTAAATTTAATAGGGCTAACTATAAAGATTTACTAAGTATTAGCTATACTCCTAGTTACTTAAACCTAGTAAAATCTTTTATTAATATAGTAACTTAGCTTTAAAATAGAGATACTATCTCTAATAGCTTACTCTATCTTACTAGCCTTTTTAACCTCCTATTATAGATAATAGATAATAACCCTAATACTAATAATATATTAACTATAGAATATCCACCTCTCAGACTAGTATCTTATTTTTATATAATAAAGCTAATTATTAAAGCTATAAAAGCTATATAAAGCAGAACCTATACTAAAAAGATAATTACTATTAAGAGTAATAACTACTATAACCTGGAAGATACTAGTAATTAGCTAAACACCTTATATAATATACCTAATACCTAGTTAGTATCTATATTAATTAAGTTAGGATAAGGTATATCCTTTGCATATATAGCCTCTATTATTAGCAAAGCTTAAACACTAAACTAGATATAGTTAATTATACTTAAGCTAATCTGCTACACTGCAAACTAGGCTACTAAATACACTAATAATACCTAGTATAACTAGAATAGCTAGCATTTCTAGTATATAGGTAGTAGTAGTAGTACTAGTAAGTTATAGCTTATTAACTCACTAAAGAAGGTTTTTATATATATAGATATAACTAGCTAGTTAGTTATAATAGTAACTTTAGAAACTGCTACTATAGATATAGAGAGAACTATAATATACTTTGCTCTTAACCTAAAGATCTATAATAGTTAGGAGCAGATAGTTAATCTTTTAGAGATCTCTATTATTACTAATACTAAATGTCTGAGATAATAATAGCAGTAATAAAAAGTTTTAGTTATTAATAAAGTTAGTATATTAAGCCTTATTACTTTATATAAGATTAGTAAGAAGTTATATAAAATAAGAGATGACTTATAATAACCCTTTAGTGGAATGCTAGTTATTATTCTGCTGGGAGATTTCCTATAATTTAGACTAGTGCTATATAAGAGCTTACTAAGCTTGCTACCTAAATAGATATTTCCAAACTCTAAAAGAATAGTAAGGCTATATAGTGAGGTAGAAGGGAGGTAGCTATAGTAGAGATTTATATATATAGTGATACTTACTAAGCAAAAGCAAGCTAATACTAGTAATTTCCTGTCTGGATTTCTTAATTATTTATAGAGTAGTTACTAGATATATAATAATGCTAACTAACTTATAGACTAGTATAATACTAATTTAAAACTTAACTTCTTGCCTAATACCTATGCTATTATTTTGCTAAACTGATATAGATAGGAGCTTAGCTTCTATATAATAATAGCTTTTAGCAAAAATATTAAAAAACTACTCACTATCTTCCTCTTAAGCTATAACTAGGTATTACAGAAGCTTATTAATAACAAATATACTACCATATTATTATTAAGTGATAAATTAAAGCTAATAATACTAGGGATTTTCCTATATATTAAAGGAATACTAGTTTTAGTGAATATAAATAAGTATCTAGAACTTAAGGTAGTTAATAATACTAAGTTTAAAGCTATTACTATAATAACTAAACCTAGTATAAAGGAGATATTACTAGATAACTATATCTACCTCTATATTAACCTACTTACTAAAATACTACTAAGATTAAAGGCTATAGAGGATCTCACTTTAGTATATATCTTACTAAGCACTATTTTCCTATCTAAAGAAAGGGTTACTCTTAAATAAAAATATACTAAAACACTTTATCCTAAATTACTATAGTATAAAGGCTTTAAACTTACAATTACTTAGACAGGTCTCCTATATATATCTAGTCTAGTATTAATAGATTTTAAGGCCTAGAGTTAGTTATTAAATAGGACCTTACTTAGTTTATATAATTACTAGTAGAGTGGATAGTAATTTAGAAATACTATAGTATATAACATAATAAGTATATATATCTAGCTTTTAAGAGCTAGAACTTTTAATAGTATAAGCCTAGTTAGGCTCTTAGATAAGGTAGCTTTCCTAGCTATAAAAATGCTAGAAGAACTTATATAGAGCATAGAAAGGTTAAATAAGCTAGTAGATATAATAATTACTATTTATAAAACTTAAAGGTAATAAGTTAAAACTATTTACAGAAATTAGCCTAGTATATAAATAATAGTTATTATATTTATATTTATATTAAAGACTTATATTTCTATCTATAGTAGTAGCGCTGCCTCTAATCCCAGGTTCTAATATAGACTTATATGTTAGGTCTATAGTTAATAAACTTCCTTTCTCAGGTATACCTAGGATAATATTAGTGTATAAAGTTATTAAGGCAGTGCTATAGCTATTATTAAATATATACCTAAGCAATAATAATATAGTAATTTCTAATATTTTAGATCTAAGGTGCTATAATACCTTTAGTAGGTAATAGAGAGTAGCTTATACTATATTAAGCTCCTATCTAATCTCTATATACTATATAACTAATTCAGGGGCTGTTATCCTTATATATATCTTTACACACACTGCTATACTAGGTATCTTAAACTTAATTATCTGCTCTTTTTATTTATAGACTGCTAAGAATATATTTATAAGTGATATAGATAGATAACTAAGTAACCCCAGTGGTATACTAGCGCAGCTACTATAGAAATTACCTAGAAAAATAGCTAAGTTATTATTAGGATATTTCTAAAGTAGAAAGAATATACTCATAAAAACTATACTTACTACTTTAATTATTCTAATAGTAGTTAGTATAGGTGCTTTTTATTACCTATATAGCCTTATCTATTTATATAATAATATACTGCTCCTAAGAGCTGTTTATATAAGTATACTATATATATAGTAGCTAGTGAATTAGTACTATACTAATATAATAACTAGCATAATAGGTAAGAATCTTATTAGGTTTTCTCTAAATAAGCTCTTATTATATTAGTAAATAGAATAAAATAGATATTAGGTAACCCCTCTATAACTACTAATTAATAGCTAAATAATTAAGAAGATTCTAGCTAGCTAGGTTAAGGAATAATTAGCTATAACTATAAGCAGGATAACCCCCTACTATTATACTCTAGTATATAGTAATTAGGTTACTAGAGCCTATAGCAGAACCTATATTTATTACTAATATAAAACTAGATTCTCAGTAAGGAAGGATACTAGTAACTTCGGCTTTAGGATACTAAAATCTAAAGGGTATAGTAAGAATATATACTTAACTATATAATTAAGTTATATATTAATTACCTAGAGTTATAGTAGATGTTTGCTATTAGACATACTAGAAGTGGAGGTTTATAGAACTAAGCAGGCTGATATATATCTAAATTATAATATCTTATATATTATAGAAATAATAACTAACTTAAGATACAAGCCCCACTATATATAAGGAGCTAGCTAAGCTAGCTAATACCTATAAGGTTCTTTTTTACTAATTAGAAAGCTGGATTCCTGTCTAAAACAGGAGATTCTTCTAGTGGACAAAATATCTCTTAACTGGATAAGAAAGATAACCTTTCTTAATAGAAAGGCATTACTATATCTAATTAATCTTTAGGATATATATTACTATATCTATATTAAGCTAGAGAACTACTAGAACATAGTATTTAGGATAAGATATAGATATTTTAAGTATATAGTTATGCTATTTAGCTTAATAAATACCCTAGTAGCCTTCTAGATATATATTTACTAAGCATTTCCTAAGCTATTAAATACTTACTATATAGTATATATAGATAATATTATAGTATATTTTAAGATAAGAAACTAGTATACTTAGAACCTTTACTAAGTGTTCTATAAGCTTTACTAATAAGCACTTTATACTAAGCTTAGTAAATATAGCTTTTACTAATAGAGAGTAGAATTTCTAAGTTATATTATTATATCTAAGGGTGTCTTAATAAATAAGACCTATATCTAAGTAGTTACTAAATAGAAGCTACTCAAAATATACTAGGAGGTATAGGTTTTCCTTAGATTCTATAACTTTTATTATAAGTTTATTATAGAATATTTAAATATAGTAGCCTTAATAACCACTCTCCTAAAAGGTAGTGAGAATAGCAAAAAGGGAGGTAACTTTAACTAGCTAGAGGAGGCTTAATAAGTATTTAAGAAACTTTAGCTTACCTTCTGCTTAGTAACTATTCTCTAATACTAAGACCTAATCTATAAGATAAGGGTTAAGATAGATATCTCTACTAAGGCTATTATTAGTATTTTATCTTAGAATATTAATAGTTAGTGGTAACTAATTACCTATTACTTATAAAAGCTTTATAATATAAAGTAGTAATAGAGTATAAGCTAGTAGAAGCTCCTAGCTATTATAAAAAGTCTAGACTATTAAGCTTACTATCTAGAGAGAATATTAAAGGAGTTCCTAGTCTTTATAGATTACTAAGCACTTAAGGGTATTATTAAGATATTAATATAGAATCTTTAGGAAAGGCTTACTAAATAGATATATAGGTTCTTAGTATTTAACTTTAACCTAGAGTATAAATTAGGAGTTATAAACCTAGCTAATAGCCTATTTAAGAGGCTAAACTATATAGAGAGAGAGGTAAAATATAATAATATATTCCTAACTCTAATAAGGAAGCTAGGGCTTATTACTAACTAACTAATAGATCTTTAATAGAAGATTACTATATTAAAAGGTAGCATAGAGACTATAAAAGCCTTTATTAATATAGTATAAATAAATAAAGTATACCCCTTCTAAATAGAAATAAATAGCTCTAGAGGTAGAGATACCTTAGTCTCTAGTTAGTATAGCTCTCTAAAGCATATTAATATTTCTATTACAATAGTAGCTATAATAACCTAATACTAAAGCATAAAAAGTAATATAGAGAATACTTAGTAAGGGGTTATTAACTAAGAGAACTAATCTAGAGCTAGAGTTACTATAGTATAATAGTATATCCTATATTAGGTTATAAAGAAGCTTATAGCAGGTAAAATAGTATATAGCTAATAACTCTCTAAGATAATAGAAAGGATTATCTATAAACTATAGGCTAATAACTTATATTACTAAATATAATTAGAGAGAGTATATAAACTAGCTAGTAACTATAGGGATTATATAGTTAATAATAAGGAAATATTATTCTATAGAAAAAGATTAGAAATCCTAGAGAAAGGGTTACTAAGACTTAAGATTCTTTGCTAATACTATAATAACTATAGAGTAAGTTATATAGAAATAAATAAGATTACTAAGTTAATCTTAAGAAAGTTCTATTAGCTAAACCTAGCTACTAATATATATAACTATATTATAAGTCATAATATATACTAAGAAAACTATATTTCTAGATATAAGCTCTATAGGAAGTTATAGTTACTACCTCTATTAATATATCGATTCTAAGAGATTAGCTTAGACTTTATTACTAAACTATTAATAAGCTATTAATATAAAGATAGTAAGTATAACACTATATTAGTTATAGTATATAGAATAACTAAGTTTACTATATTTATTTGAATCCCTAAGCAGCTAACTACTACTAAGCTAGCATAGATTATTTATAAATAGGTAGAGTGTTATTTTAGCACTCTAGAGGGTATTATTAATAACTAAGATAAACTCCTTATAAGCTAATTTTAGGAAGAGTTTATATAAGAGACGGCTATTAAGCACTACCTCTCTATAGCATACTACTCCTAAAGTAATAGATAGTCTAAAAGAACCTATTAGATACTAAAGAAATATCTATAGGTCTATATTAGTAAGTTACTATATAAATAGGTAGTATGGTTACTAAAAGCTAAGTTTATATATAATAATACTTACTATAGTATTACTAGTATCTTACTAATAGAGGCTTTATATAGCTACTACCTATACTATATAGAGTATACTATCCTAGTAAATAGGGTTATAGTATAGAGTATATAGAAGCAGATTAAGGATATTATAAAACTCTATATAAGGGTATTGAAATAGTAGCTAAAGATAATAGTAATATAAGCTAAGTATTATAATATAAAGTATAAAGAGCAGACCTACTATTAAGAATAAGTTATTAAGTTATTAATAAAGAACTTTTAGTTTAAGAATAGAAAATTAGCACTAAGGTTTATTAAAGTGTTTATTACTAAAGTAGTTAGAATATAGATTTATAAAGTCTATTTACTAGAATAATACTAGAGAATATATAATATTTTCTTAATTACCCTACTAAAGCTATAAGATAGTTACTAAAGAGATAGTAAGGGCTTACCTATATATCTAGAGCTTAAGAATAAGCTAGAAAAATAAGAAATAGAGAAGATTATTATATAGTAAGGAGATAGGAATAATATATAGTACTTAGTTAAGTGGGTAGAATAGTTTATAGAGTATAATATATAAGAATCTATAGAGAACCTAATAAATATATAGGAGGCTATTTAGAAGTTTAATAAATAGTCTAGAAAAGTCTAAAAAAAAATAGAATAACTAGCTATATAGACTTTAGTAATAGGTTACTAAAGGTTAAGTATATAAAAAGGCAAAAATAAAACTAAGTTTAGGAAAGTAAAACTTTTAATTTATAAATAGCAAACTATTACTAACTATATAGCAGAAGAAGAGAGTATTATTTTAAAGAAAAATAGAAAAAGATAGCTAATAATTTACTATAGCTAACTACTAGCTACTATAACTATAACTATAACTATAACTATA
Source organism: Colletotrichum neosansevieriae (assembly GCA_036785495.1). NCBI lineage: Eukaryota > Fungi > Ascomycota > Sordariomycetes > Glomerellales > Glomerellaceae > Colletotrichum > Colletotrichum neosansevieriae. The sequence goes on along the minus strand of JAVHLV010000254.1, from coordinate 88,223 downwards.
ACTATAACTACTATAAATACTATAGCTACTATTTAGCAAAGACTTAGAGTCTCTAGTAGATTTACTATTATAAATAGTAATATTACTAGAAAAAGGGGTATAAGCAGAACTACTACTAATACTACTACAACTAATATTACTACTACCTATATTACTATTACTATTAGTATTACTATTACTACTATTACTATTATTATTACTACTAATAAGCTAACTACCTATTATCTAAGACTTATAATTAAACTTATTAAAGACCTTAATAGCTAGCTTTTTCTTTACTAAGCTTTTACTACTCTCTAGACTATACTTTTTAGTTAGAGTATAGAGAAAAGAGATATATAAGACTAGATAGATATTAGTAATAGTAATAAAGCAGGCAGAAATATTATTTACTATAAAAGCAGTAAGGCTCTCTTAGAGCTTATTATAAAAGGTAGGGAACTTATTAATATTATGCTTATATAGGATCTTAGGAATAGGCTTTATTAAAGGGTTATTAGCCTCTAGCCACTGCACAGTGATTTTACCTGCTTTATAACAGACCTTCTAACTCCGCGCCGCGCCTCCTAATAATACACATAGCCTTTAGTTACGTGATTATAACTATCCTAACTATAGCTACACTTATATATACCTATCTATTAGCTTACAGCCTTATAATCCTCAACTTCACAGTTTAATAATAATATAGTTTTTGATTACTTAATTACTGCAGACTACTAAACTGTTAACTTATCCTCTCACCTATCACCTATGCTACTAATACTGCCTCTATTACCGCTTTATCTACTAGCAGCTATGCTATTATTAGTAATGCTCTCTCTATATTAAAGCAGTTAGCATAAGCTATACTTACTAATATTCCCCTATAGAGCTACCTCTGCCTTAATATTATAGAGGGCCTGTTTAAAGAAGGGCTAATAGATAGGGTGTGTAATAACCTATTTAACTTCTACTATAATATTTGCTTATTTATATATAATTTAATGATATATATAGATATCCCCTATAGAGGTATTAAGGTAAGCTCTTCTAAGAGCTATACTAATAATATACTCTTTATATAGGCTAGATTAGTTTAAGAAGGAGGAGTTTTTATTAATTATATTAATACTAAACTCTATAGTAATCTAGTTTATATTACTAGTAATAATAGGTATACCTTATATATATCTGGTATATTAATATACTAGATATAGTGCTGCTATCTTAGAGAATTTATTATAAGTTAATAAGAATAAGGGAGAGAGATAGGTATAAAGCCCTGCTTATAGAGCTTTTTATACTTCTAGCTATAAGAATCTCTTAAGAGGTTAAGGAGTTATCTCTTATATGCACCTTACTAGAAGGTTTACCTTTTAGGCGTTTTTTATAGCACCTTGCTAGAAGGTTTAGTAAAGGCGTTACTATAAGAGCCTTAGTAGCCTACTTAGCCCTAATATAATTAGCTCTATTATATATAGCATAGTATTATCTATACTATTACTATTCTGCTAGTTTATTTAGCTAGAATATATATCTAACTTTATGCAAGGATTTGCTTACTAGCAGGAATATATAGAGTTTCTATATTATTATTCTTAACTAGTAGAGGGTATAGATTAAAGTGCCTCTATAGTGTTTTCCAAATCATGCCTATAAACTGGGTGAATTTATTATAGTCTTTTTTATAGGGGGCTGCGTTATAACTATAAACTTAATTAAAGGGTTATTAAGTAGTTAGTTAATCTTATTAGAAAGATATATAGCTAGAGTATTATTATAGATATAGAGTAGCTAGATAGTATTTAGTTACTAGAGAATATTAATACTATTATAAAGAGTGCTAATCTAAATTATTATTAATAGTAAATATTTAGTAAAGAAAAAGCAATAATAATTATACTTAGACTATAATATTAAGGAAAAGATATTTATAAATAGAAAAGAGCTTCTATAACTATAGCTACTCTATATTTTAGGAACTAGTAACAGTAATAGGATTATAAATAAGCTTACTAACTTACTTCTAAGCTGCTAAGTAGTTAGTAAGTAATTATAGAAGTTAGAAATAATAATAAGGAGTGAGAGAGCTTTCCTGCTCCTAAAGCTTAATTTAGTAAAATATATTCTAAGTAGCCTAAGTAGCACTCTAGAGCTCTTAAGAAGCCTAAAAAGAGGTTAGAATATAATAAATAGTTAGTAATAATTTAGGAAATTTATAGCTAAATACTTTTTCTTATTAAAGTTATAGAGTAGGCATTTCTATATATAGTTACTATATATATAGCAAAGGTTAAGGATATTAAGGTATATCTTAGAGAGATAGCTAAAATAGGGATAGCTACTATTAGTATTACTAGTTAGATTACTAGAAAGGTTCTTAGACTTATAGAGAAACTTTATAAAAACTATACTTATATAAGTAATATAGAATATTATAGTGATTTATTAATAAATAGATAGGGATAAAGATAGAAAGAAAAAGAAAATAGAAAAGAAAGGAATAGATAGGAATAAGAATATAATAATTAAGATAAATAATTAGTAAACTAGTAGCAAAAAAAAGCTACTAGTTAAGGAGAAGAAAAAGAAAAAAGTATAGCTAAGAAAAGAAATTTCTAAGATTAGAGACCTTAGGAGAAGAAACCCTTTTATACTTAAGGGGTTACCTAGTAATAGAATATAATAATTATAATAGATATATATCACTAACCTATTACTTAATAATTAGTAACTAATTAGAAAAATTAACCTAATAGATATATATAAATAATAGTAATAATTAGTAGCAAAAATATATTATTTACTATAGTTACCTCTATTTAGTAAAGAAAGAAATAAAGATTATATAGCATAATAGCTATTATAACTTAAATATTATATAGCCTAATTTATACTAACTAATTAGCTACTAAGTAGCAAAGACTACTAAAGAGCTATAAGCCCTATATAATACCTTAGAGACTAAGGCTTTAGAGAGGAGGGTAATTATAAGGGAATAAGGATTAGGTATATATATATAGATATATAATTAGTAAAAGGTTAGCTAGCAGGTAGCTGCTATATATACCTTAGAAAAAACTCTAAGCATAAAAGACTTAGAATATTAAGCAATAGTCTAATATAGTAATAGATATCTATATTTAGTATTCTAGCCCTTCCTAATTAAGGCCTCTAGCTATACTCTTATAATAATAAGGATTCTATATATAGTTAGGAGTTAGAAATAAGGGTTTAATAAGTATATTAATTAAAGTTATATAAGCAGAGCTATCCTTATACTAAATTATAGTATATTTAGCACTCCTCTTATATATTATTAAGCCTCTAAGTTATCACTTATATCCTTAAATCACTACTTATACCTCTAACCTATATATAGCTTAATATTGCGCCGCGCGCGGCCTGCCTATTATAATAAGGCGCCGCCTGTAGTTATAATAATACCGACTTATATACTGCAATACGCCTATGTGCGCCCACCTGAGGGTCTAAACCCTACTAACAGGGGGCCCCTATACGCTTCGCTGCGCCGCGCCACGCCACGCTTTGCCACACCTGCTTTACTGCACCATGCTACACCCGCTTTGCTGTGCCGCACTATACCCGCTACGCCCGCTTTGCTGCGCCACGCCACACCTACTATGCCGCGCCGCGCGCGCTATAACCCCCTCTATTATGCTTAATCTTTTCCTTTATTACCCTATAATTAACCCACATTCTAGTGCTGCAGCACTAAAGACTATACCTATAGGATAGTATCACGTTTTCCTAAGTATATTATACTATTAAAGACTATATCTATAGATAAGTATAATATATATTTACTAAGCTTATATACTTAATAAGCCTCTTTAGTAATAACTAGAGACAGGATTTTATTATATTATTAATATCTTACTATATACTATAAGTATTATATATACCCTATTATAGATAGCTTCTTCTTTTTTATTTAGAACTTCCTTTATATAGCTTGCTCTATATAGTCTGCTCTGCTTTACTCTACTATTTCTAGGAGAGTATATTATATAGCCCAGACCTCCTCTAGAGCTCTTAGTGTTACTAGTGCTACTCTAGGTAAGGCTCTATATATAGACCCTTACCTATAGTCACTCCTTTTCTACTTTAATAAATACCTTCTTCCCACTTACTCTATATCTATATATATATTATAGAGTAATAAGCTTTAATAAGTATAACTTTAACTATAATAGCTATAGATTTAATATTATTTTTAAAGGTTTTAGTAATAAAGTTTAAGTTAGTATCTATAATAATATAATTAGGTAGTTCTTAATAGATATAAATTTAGTAGAGATAGAGAGTTTCTTAAGTAGCTTTTACTAAACTATTAAGCAAAAAGTAAGTAATATTAAAGCTAGTAATAGTATTAATAATATATAGAGTTACTTTATCCTTAAGGTATATAATATTATAGATAAGTTTATAATTAAAGCAATAATTATTCTTTAGTAAGAATTTAAAGTATTAAGGCACTTTAGTATTTAATTAGTAATATTAATAAATCTTAATTAGCTACTTAATTACTATAGCTTAAATAGAATAATTAGTATAGTAAAGAAAAGTAGCTAACTTAGTAATAAAGAGATAGCCAAATTAGTAATAAAAACACTAAAGTTTAGTATCTATTAAGTAGCTAGCTTAAGTAAAAGTCTCTTTATTATTAAAGAGAAGCTATATATAACTCTATTTATAGATAATAAGAGTAATAGTTTTGCTCTATAGTAAATAGTTATAGAGGTTATTTAAATAAATACCTAAAGAATCTACATTATTTAGATAGAGAAGAAAAGGGGTATTAGAGAGTATTATATAAAATATTATTTAACTAACTATAGTATTTACTATAATAGTGCTAAATAAATCCTTATATAGTTTATTACTAAAATATACTCTTACTTAGCTAATCTTTACTTTGTTTATCTTAATTAATAAATAAAAATATTATAAAGTATTAACTTACTATTAGCTAGTAGTAGAGACTTTAGTAATACCTAAATCTAGTATAATACTCTAGAAAACCTTCTTAGAGTATCTATTATTAAGTATAAATAGCTATATAGAGGTAGAGACTTTAGGTAAAATAAGCTATATTAGGGGTAAAAGCAGTATAGAATTAGTAATAAAGTTAAAACCTATAGCTATATAAAAGGCAGCTTAGTTTAGCAGTAAATTAGTTAACTTATTACTATTAACTATAAATATAGTATTAATAATATAGATAGTAAATTTATAAAGTAAATTAGGCTAAGATTTAATATTTTAGTAGTAATCTTATAAATACTACTTAACTTTACTATTAGTGTCTAAATTAGTAATAAGAGGGTTTTAATTATTATTATTATCTTTAAAATTAAGCAAAAAAGTATTAAAGTTATTCTTAGTTAAGTTTTAAGAGTACTTAGACTTAAACTTATTAAACTCTTAGGTAAATTTATTAACTAAGTATTTCTATAAGTAATAATCAGGCTTATAATAAATCTAGCAGTATTTAGAACTATTATAGTAATTATTATATATTAACTAATAATATAGAGGAGGTTCTTATTAGTTTAGCTAGTTTTAGTGAAACCTACTATAATTAGGGTAATTTTAGCAGAAATTATACTATTAGTTACTATTTTAGAAACGTTAACCTATATATATTATATTAAACTTATTAAAGTCTTTAGAAGCTATAAATTAGATAGTAAGGCTTTAATTAAAGCAGGAAGCAGTATTAATAGATAAATAAAAAGTATTATATATATCTTAAAGGCTTATAGAGTGTTTATAGAGAGCTAGTTTATACTTATAAACTCCCTAATAGGTATTATAGACCTTATTTTATAAAAGGGTATTATTAATATTATGTTTCTTAATAAGTATAGATTTAATAATAAAGAGGGTATTAAATAGGATTTTAAGGTTTTTAGTAATAGATCTACTAACGTTTTTATATATAAAGTTAGATAATATAGTATTATTCTATAGTTCTTTATTAATAATATAAAACTCTTTAGTTTTAAAGCAATTCTTTAATTATTTAATAATTTTAGTATATACAGATTAGGAAATCTAGTTTATAATATAGTAGAAATAATATTACTAAGTATTACTCTTTAATATAAGAGAGAAAGCCTTAGTATATTATTATAGACAAATACTAGCTTTAGTATAATAGTCTTTAAAAATAAGTAATTTAGACTCTAAAGTATCTATCTTATTACTACTATACTTAAGATCCTTATTATTATAAAACTGTATAAAATTAGTAAGTTAGTATAAGGAAGATACTTCTTTAGATAATAGTATTTAGGTATATAAACGAGGATTCTAATCTTACTTGAAATAGATTTATAAAGTAGTTTAAATACTCTAAAAGAGATTAAAGTTTAAAACTAGAGTAAATCTATAAAAGGGTTTAGTAAGTTTAGGGTTAATAATAAAGCTTTAATAAATAGGAGAAATAAATATTATTAAGGCTTTTGGTAGCTATATAGAGATAGTTAGAGTTAAAACTAGGTTATTAATATCTTTAGTGATTTTAGTAAAGGATTTAGGGTCTTAGGTATATTCTTTGATAAATAAAGAGGTATTATAACTTAACTTTAGTAAATTTATTATTAATCTAAAAGTAATAAGATAATTAGTTAATAATATTAATAAGGTTATTCTTTATGTAGTTAGAGTTAATAGTAATAAATACTTTATTAATACTAAGAGCTTTATAAAAAGCCTTAGTAATAAGTAAGTCTATATAGTTAAAGACTTTAATTATATTCTAAAAGTCTTTCTTAAAATAAGTCTATAGTTATAGACTATAAATACCCTACTTAGTATACTTTATACTATAGTAGGTAATATAGCTTATAATCTTTACTAATTTAGTTTCTTTAGTATTAAGATCCCTAATTTTACTATATATATTAAAGTTAATAATAGTCTTAGAATTATAAAGAATAGAAATAATAGAGTAATACTAAGCTTAAGTAGGGAAAGTAAAAGAGATATCTTTAGATATAGTAAGAAAGAGAAATAGTAATTATCTATAGATAAATTTAAAGTATTAAACTTATATTAATATTTTATATATAGATATCTTTTCTAAGCTATAGCTTTAGATATTAATCTATATATTAAATAACTTATAGTTATCTATATTCTTTAGTAAGTAGAAAAGTTTAAGTATTAAACTTATATTTATACTTAAAATATAAATATTTTCTCTAAGCTACAGCTTTAAGTATTAATTTATTTATTAAGTAACTTATATTTATCTATATCTTTTTAAGAATCTAGTGTTTTCTTCTCTTAAATAGAGCTTTTTCCGTTAGGCTTTCTTTATAAAAGCACTTCCTATAAAGGAAATAATAATACTTACTTCCTAAAAAGGGCTTCTTAAAGAGAGAATAAACTTAAAAGAGGTTTATTTAAGAGAGGAGAAGTTATTAAATATAGAAGGAGTTTATTAATATATCTATTAAATTTTATTTACCCTTAGAAAGAATACCTTAATAAAGAGATTATCTCTTCTTCTTATTTATACTTATTCTTAATCTTTATAAGGAAATTGTTAAGTTATCTAGTTAAGATAAAAGAAATAGAAAAGAAAGAAGGAAAGTTTAGAATTAAAATAATATTATTAATTTATATAAGTAGTTTTTAATTAAAGCTTAGTATATATCTTTTTGCTCTAGAAAAATAGATATTACTAGCTATAAAGCTAATTAAGATAGATTTATTAAATCTTTATTCTTAATAGAGTACCTACTAATTAAAAGCTTTTTTATTACTTACTATAACTTAGATATAATTAATATAAGGTTTAAATAGAGAGACTAAAATATCTTAAAGGTAGTAAATATAAAGGAGAAGTTATTAAGATATAGAAAAGAAAGAGTTATAATAATAGTAAAGAGTTATTTAAAGTAAGAAAGGGAAAGTAGGGAAAAATAAGGTAAAAATAGGTAGTAAGTAGGATTAGTAGCTTAAACTTAGAGAGTTTAGTGTAAATAGTTATAAATAAACTAAATTAGGTAGTTATTACTAAGAATAAGGCTATAATAATATAAATATTTTAGAATAGATAGAATAAAGCTATAAAGTTATATAATTAATATAATCTTACTATAATTATAACTTTAGTAAAAGGAATATAGTTATTAGTTTCACGCTAGGACGAGGTTTATATGGAACTTAGGGCTCCCTTTATATATATATATTAAAAGCCTATAAGTTAATATATATTTATTTAGAAGTTCGTCTTAACTATATAGATAGTGGTGTTAAACTATATATATATACTCTGTAATAGGTTATATAACCTTATATATATCTATTAATTTGAGTATATATCCTGCCACTTTACAGGTTATAGTATTAGTATAATACTAGCAGTCTTTTCTTTAAGGCTAGATATGCTATAACCTGCTAAAATATACTCCTATACTACTAATACCTATTATAAACCTAAAATAGATTTAAAATATAAAAATAGTATAGGATTATATGCTAATCTTATCTTATAGTTAATATATTTAAATCCTTCTCTTCTAAGATACTAGAGCTACTTTAGTATGTTTAGTGCTATTTATCTAACTTCTTAGCCTTCTCTTCTTAAGTTACCTATCCCTCTATATAAACTATTACTTTATTATTATTAATAAAGTATTTAAGGGTTTAATTTAGAGTACTCTTTGTAAAAGTATTTATAGAGTTATTATTACTATTAATCTATCTTATCTTATAGATCTTCCTCTTTTTATAGAACTATTAAAGCACTATAATATTAATTATTAATTACTTCTCCTTTATAGTGCTAAGCTTAATAAGATATTTATATAGTAAGTATAAATTAGTATAGATAATTATAGAGATATAGAGTCTTTTAAAGTAGTTAGTAATCTTTTAAAGTATTATTATAATAGTATAGATAAGGTCTATATTAGTAACTATACTATAGATGTTAGAAGCTAGGATACTTTAAGTAACTCTCTTATACTTTATTAAGCTAAAGTGGATAGTATTACTATAAATTATAAATATATTATTATTTATTATCTTATTAATAAGAATAATAATAAATCTAATCTATAATAAGAGGTTTAAATTATTAGTAAAAAAGTTATTAATAAAAATAAATAGTTTAGCTATTACTAAGTTAATAGGTATAAATATAAGGCTATAGTTAAGGTTCTCCTTTTACTATTTAAGGTATTAATTAAGTAACTTTTTATCTTTAGTGGTTAGCTCCTAATACTATATAGCTATAAATAGATTAAAGTATACCTCTAGTTAGTAAATTAATATAATATATATACCTCTTACCCTTTACTAAATATATTACTATTTCTATTTAGTTAAAGTAGCTTTTAGGTTAATAAGCTTAATCTTATTCCCTTATCCCTTTTAGTATAGGGTAAGACTGCTATTTATATTTAGTATAATAATACTATTATTAAATATTAGCAGGTTATTTAGATTAAGTTATTATTTTTTGTTTATAGTAAAGCTAGCTTTTATAAGTTTATTATCCTCTTATTTAGAGAAACTTAGTATTAAAAGTCTAATTATATTATTAGTTTATATGTTAATAATACTAAATCTATTAGTAGTAGTTAAGGAGATTAGTAAGTATAGGTTAAATAAGGATTAATCTATCTTAAGCTTTTCTCTATAATACTTACTATAGGTTACTTACTTATAGGTTCTAGCTTCTATAATACTATATAGAGGTTTAATAATCCTTATAATCTAATCCTTTAGGTATTTACTTTAAATTTTGCTTAAGAGGTCTGCTAATACTATTCTATTAAGCTCTATTTAGGATTAGATATATACTTATATAATATTTCTAAGCTATAGGATAAATCCCTCTGCTATAAAAGATAGTATTAAAGCAAGAAGCAATTATTAACTTATCCTTTAAATTATTAATAATTATATAAGGATTAAAGTCTTATTATTATTATTATAACTTTTTATAAGGTTAGTTAGTCCCTTTTTCTTTAACTTTATAAACTATATAGGATTTAAAAATCTAGGTTTTACTATAAATAGCAGTATTATAGGGGATAATCTTAAAAATACTATGTTTTTAAAGTGTGGTTATCTTAGCTATTATAGAGGTAGAGAACGGTTCTCTCTGTATTATAATAATGCTCTCCTTATATAAGTAGATAGTGAGGTTATAATCCAAATGCTCTTTTGCTATTAGAAAGATTATAGCGTTTCTAATCTCTTAGCTAAGGGCTTTTACTATATTATTAATAAAAACAGTGTTAACTATAATATCCTCTTATCTATTCTGGTCTATAAAGCAGTTACTTTTTTATATTAAACCTATAGTAGGTATTATAATAGCTTCTATATAGTTCTTTAGTGGTCTGCCCCTTTTATATAGAGGTGTAACTTAAGGTAATATTAGTGTTAGTGCTAGTATAGTGTTATTCTTATCTAGTTCTTCTATTCTTTTAGTATTCTAGTCTATAGAGTCTATTAATATATTATTATTATTCTTAGTAGCTTTAGTAATACTACTAGTATTATACTATAGATAGATAATTATTAAATAGAATATTTAAAGTCTATATAGGAGGTTAAGTATATAGATCTTACTATTAATAGTAAGGAGTTTATATAGTTCTTACTATTCCTTCTTTTTATAGTAGATATATATAAGTAAGAGTAGTAGTAGCTATAGAGTTTTATATATATCTAGTTTATTATAGATAGTAAGGGCTTCTAAAACTTAGTATAAGGCCTAGACTTTTTAGAGGTTTTCTATTACCCTTTATATAGCAGCTACCTATTTCTAGATTTCTAGAAATAGAGGGGAGTTATTAATAAGCTATAGATATACTCTAAAGATAAGTAATATTAAAACTAGGCTTTTTAGCTCTATAGTATTATTAATAGTCTTTAAAGCTATTTAGAGGACTATCTTATAATTTATATTAGAAAGGTTTTAGTAAATTATATTATAGACTCTTTAAAGAATTATATAATACCTCTTAACCTTACTTATAGAGTTATAAGCCTTAATAGAAACTTTAGTAGTAGTTATTAATATTAAATAGAGTATACTATACTACTTAGATAAGCTATAACTTTTACTAGTATTAGTAATTACTATATCTAGAGGTCTAAGATAGGTATAGACCTAGTATTATTTAAGTATATTAAGTGCTATATTTACTAATAGATTCTATAAAAGTCTTTTTATATTAAAGGTAGTAATAGTATTAACTATATAAAGTACTAGTCTTAAGTTAAGGTAAATAATATTAATAACTATTACATAGTTAAAGTTATATTTATTCTTAATAGTAAATTTAAAGCAATTTAGAGCTCCTATATTAAGTTAGTAATATTTATAAAGCTTTATAAGATATTTAAGTATTTATACTTTAACCTAGTAACCTAACTACTATAAAACTCTATAAAGTTAGTAGACTAATAGATATCTAAACTATTAATAAAGTTAGTATAACTTAGTCTCTATAAGGTTATTTCAGGCTAATATCCTCTCTATATTTAATAGTAGCTATAGATAACTCTATTTATAGATAACAGGAATAATTAGGTCTCCTTATTATAAATAGTTTCTTAAATTATTAAATTAAATACTTAGTTTATCTATATCTATAAAGCATAGAAAAAAAGAGGTATTTACTAATATAATATAGAATATTATTTCTCTAAAAGGTATAGAGATAATTATTATTCCTATTAATTTAATTACTCTTTCTAGGCTAAATTTAATACTTATCCCTCCTATAGTAGTAGAGTTAATTATAATATTAAGTAATTTAGTCTTTTTAAGTATAATAAACTAGTTATAGCTAGCTATTAAAAATCCTATAGCTTCTATATTTAGGATAATACCCTAAAAAGTCTCTAAAGAATATCTTATATTAAGTATAAAGATATTAATAGGAATATTATTAGTTATTTATTTAAAAGAGTTATAGTAGGTAATTCTATAGTAAGCTGCTTAGTTAAGTAGGTACTTAGTAATAGTATTCTTATTTACTAAATAAGTTATTTAGGTATTTAGGTCTATAAATTAGGTAAAGAATAAAGTTTGCTATTTATTATTAGATTATTAATCCTCCTAACTATCTTACCCTTCTCTAAGTAACTAGAGATATATCTTAATCTCTTTATCCTCTTTATTATTTATTATTAAATTATTATAACCCTCCTCTTTAGTCTCTTTATATTAAGTAAAGAATTATTAGTAAGCTATCTTTAAAGTATCTTAAATTTATAAATTACTTTAGAAGCAGGAGTCTCTTTTTATATATAGTTTATTAAATAGTGGCCTGTTTTCTTATAGATATAGCACCTCTGCTTTTAGAGATCTTACTATTACTTTAAATTATCTTATTTAAAGTTTTAGTATAGATTAAAGTAGCTAAATTAATTATTCTAGCCTTAGCTATTATATTTATAATCTGTTTAGTATTATTTAGTATTATATTATAGTTATAGAGATAATTAACTATTTCTAAATATAACTATATTACTAATTATAACTTTAAGCTAGTTATAGAGGCTTTTTAACTTTATTATAGAGTTTATAGTAGCTTATTTATATTCCTTAACCCCTTAGTAACCTTAAAGAAGTTAGTTATATAAGATCTTATTGCTTTTATAGACTATACTTAATATAAGTTATATCTTTATAAAAGTATTAATTAGTAAATCTAAGGCTTTAAGCTTTTTTATAGATAGAGTATTATTTATAATTAATATAAGTATAGTAGTATTCTATTTAGTGAGGTATACTTATTTAGATTCCTCTATTTTAAAATATCTACTAAGCTTAGTAATAATCTAGTCTGGGTTAAGATAAGACTAAATTTAGTAAGTTATCTTATAATAATAATATAATACCCTTTCCTTAAGTATAATTAGAAAAGTAACTAGTGTTTATTCCTTTATAAGGCCTGCTCTCTTATATATATTCTAGAAAATATAGAGTTTTAGCTTTAGTATATCTTTATCTTTACTACTATATTTTATCTTATTAATATATAGCTTACTTAGATCTATAAGTTAGTATATAAGTAAGTATATATTATTTTTAAGTCTAATTTAAGTATTTATAATATTTAGAGCAGGGTTAGTATTTAAAGTTAAATAAAGGTTAACTAGCTATAAAGCTTTATTATTTATAGATATATTCCTTCTATTATTAATCTGCAAAGATATAGACTTTACTCTTCTCTTACTATTACTATCTATAATCTTTTTAGTAAAGTCTTTTTTTTTCTATAGCTTTATAAAAATAGTGTTCTTACTTACTTATTTCTTAGCTTTCTTAGTTATCTAAAAGTAGAAGTTATTCTCTATAATAATTATAAAGTGTTAATCTATAACTTATAGAAAATTATAGGTAGTATATACTCTATCTATTATAAGGTAGTTATAGAGTTATTAAATAATACTTATAGTAGCTTAGTTTTAGAATTTAAGTAGTAGATTAATAAAGTTATATATAACCTCTCTCTATAAAGCTATATCTATAAAGCTATTAGCCTTATAGATCTTAAAGTAAAAGAGAATTTTAATATTTACCTCCTTCTCTATAGTCTTATCACTAAATTTAAATATTTATTTCTAGTTATAGTTATTTATAAATAATTTTATATTTAGAGAGATTAGGGGTTCTATAATAAGTTAATAGTATAGAGTTACTATAACTAATAGGTCTAACTATAGCGTTAATTAGCTAGATATAAAAGGATTTACTATAGTAGTTAATAGTATTATATAAAAGAAGGTAAATAAATATCTTAGTGAGGTTTTAGCTAGAAAAGTCTCTAGTTAAAGCTTCTGCTATAGTATAAGTCTTTCTTATTTATACTAGGATAGCTAGTTCTCTAGTTACTAAGTTTAGTATAGTTAAAGTGAGGTTTTTTATTATTAGTCTTCTTAGTAACTTTTATAGATCTATAAAGCAGTATTCTTATTATTTAGTATTATCTTCTTCTATTATTCCTTTTAGAATACTGGGTTTAGTGGTTATAGTAAGGATATTATAAGCTATATAGTAGTAGGTATAGTTACTTACTATAGTATTATTATACTTACTATAGGTAATAATTCTTAAGCTATACTTCTATCTATAAACTAAATAGAAAGTATATCTTATTATTTTAAGGTATAAACAGATAGATATCTTTATTTTATCCCTCTTAGTTAGAATAATTCTAGGTTTAAGTAGGTGTTAGTAGTGTTAATAATAATACTATAAGTTATTATAGTATTTTAGTATCTTTAACTATATCTACTAGTAAGTTATTTACTATATACTAAATAATATATTATTTTAGTATAAAGTTACTAGTAGTATTAGATTTACTCCTTATTTAGGTATAAGTTATAGTTTTAGGTTAAAAGCAATCCCTCCTTAATAATTATAAGGTTAATAGTAGTGCTTATCTTATAGTAAGTGATTTAAGTATTTTAAGCAAAGGTTTTATAATATTATAGTATATATAAGTATAGATATTATAGATTTCTAGTTTTTCAAAGAATAGTAATATAGATTTAGAGAGAATAGATCTTAAGCTTAAATATTATAATCTGGTTAGGATAGATAATTTTATAGCAATACTCTTATTATATTAGCCTGTTATAATACTTATAGATCTATTATTTATGTATAATCTCTTATTCTTATTATTTAAGTAGTATTTATAGGTAATTAGTTATATTAGTAAAGTTATTATTTTATATAATAGATATAGAGATATATTAAGGTTTTTAAGATAGATATACTATAAGTAAACCTACTCTTTATACCTAATATCCTAGATAGTATAAAGATAAGTTCCTTATATACTAGATTATAAACCTAGTATAGGAGTTATTACTTTACCTCTTTAAGTGATATCCTTACTAATCTATAGAAGTTAAGTAGTATAATATATAAGGTTAACCACTAATTAGTGTTAGTTTCACGCTAGATTAAGGTTCACATAGAACTTAAGGCTCCCTTTATATATATATATTAAAAGTCTATAAGTTAAATATATATCTATTTAGAAGTTCTACTTAACTATATAGGCAGTGATATTAAACTATATATATATGCTCTGTAATAGGTTATATAACCTTATATATATCTATTGATTGCAGTGTATATCCTGCCGCTTTATAGATTATAGTGTTAGCGTAATATATAGACTATATATTTTCTATTAATATATTAACTAAGAATAATACTCTAACTAAGGCTACTAGTATTAACTATGAGGTAGATCTTATTTATATTAATACTCTAGTTAAGCTTAATAAGAATAGAAATAGAGATAAGTTAATTCTTAAGGGTTTTATAGCTAATTACTTGAGGCTAGTTTTATTTAAATAGAATATTCTTCTTTAGGAAAGCTATAAGCAGCCTGTCTATAGTTAAAGATTTCTAAACTTAAACCTAATAAAATATTATAATAATAAGGAAAGATCTAAGGTTAGTAAAGTTATTATAAACCCTCTATTTCTTAATCTTAATAATCTTTAACTTCTCTAGTCTTTAGTTATTAATACTATAAATATACTTTATAATAGTAATAGATTACTAAACTTATTATAATTCCTTAATAATAATAATATAGCTAGCTAACTTAATATTAATATAAACCTTATTAATATTCCAGATCTATTTCAGAATATATCTATATAGTTTAGAGTAACTAAAAACTTCTTTATTATGATACTTTAAGGTAAGGCTTTTAATAACTATATTATTAAGAAAGTCTTTATAGTAAGTTAGGATTAAATTATAGAGAATTTATATTATACCTTTTATAAACTAAACTATAGAGTTAGTAGCTATTTAAGGTAAAGTATATATCTAAAGAAGGCTAATTAATATTATAAAGGTTATAATATTATAGCTCTATAGATTTAGTAAAACTTAGTTATACTTAGAGAAGAAATCTAATAATATGAAAAGCTAGTATATCATAAAGTTCTTTAAGAACCTATTAATAAAAGAAAGTAAAGCTATATTATATAGAGTAATAATATTAACCTTAGTTATAGAGTTAATAAGATATATCTTTCTATTATTCTTTCTAACTAAGAGAAAAGAGTTTTAGTAAGCTATATAACTTGACTTAAGGATATCTTTTTTTAGTTTATTCTTTAAGATTATTAATATATTACTTTTTAAGGCTTCTAAAATTAATATACTTCTTACTTATTAAGCTTTATAAAAGATAACTTTAATAACTTATAGAGAAGCTATAAATAGATAAATAGATCTATAATACTTAAAACTTTATATAAAAGCCTTCTAAGACTTTAAAGAGTAGTTTCTTTTTCTTTAGACTAAAGCAGTTTACTATTATTAAGATCTTATTAAGCTATTTTACTATAGATTACTCTTTCTTAAGAATAATTAAAAACTTTAGTTAGATAAGGTTCATAAAAATACTTTTTAATACTAATCTAAGGTTTTTTCTTTATCTTTACTTAGGCTTTTAGTTTCTACTTAGAGTTCTCTTTAGATATAAAGCTATTAAAAGATAAGTTATTAACTAACTAAATTTTCTTACTTTTTATTTTATATAGTATTAACTTCTCTATAGATAAAGAGTAGAGTATTATTATAGATATAACTAGTATATAGCTTATTCTATACTCTTATTAAGGCTTGTTCTAAAAGGTTTTCTCTCTATTAAGACTAATAGTATACCTAGGTATTAGCTATATTAAACCTAATTCTCTATTTTAAGTTAAAGGGATTTTTAAAGAGTAAGAGCTATATTTTAGTAAAAAGGAGGAGTTACTAAAGCTTTTTATTAGTTATAAACCTTAGTAAGTTAGTTTTATATATTACTTACTATTTATAATATTTCTAAATACTAAAGTTAAAGTTTCTAACTATATAACTAAGAGTCTTAGTATACTTAGGTTCTTTTATATTAAGAATATTAATAGCAGTCTCTTAGTTTCTAAAAAAGGTAGTTTTATTATATATAAAAAGATACTTAGCTATTCTAAATAATATAGATTTAGTATTATTATATAGCTTTATAAGAATTAGTTTTTCCTTGTATCAACAAGTTAGCTAATCTCTATTCTTATCTTATTCCTAAAAAAAGAGAGATTTACTCAGGATATTAACTAGAAATACTAAAGCCCCTTTTACGTTATAGCTAGATATATAAATAAGGTTTATATAGTTAGCTTCTTTTCTCTTTCTTTAGTAATAGAATTTATTTCTTTAGAAAGGATTTATAATAGTTAGATTATTACTTATTCTTATAGAATTAATACCTAAGAGTATATCTTTATAATTTGAAGATAGCTTAGATAATTACCTTTATTCTTAATATAATAGCTTACTTGAAAGAGACTTTAAGTACTATTTAAAAAGTATTACTATTTTTATTAAATACTATTAAGACCTCCTTATTCTTCTCTAATTCCTCTTTAATTAGAAAGTTAAAACCTTTTAGTAAGTTAGCTTTTACTATTAGTATTACCTCCTGTAGTATATATAAGCTAGGGTAGCCTCCTAGATTATAAAGCTATAGTTATAGACTCTTACTTAGTTATTTATTAATTTCTATAATTACTAAGCTAGCTACTATATTAAGATTAATAATAATAGCCTTTATTTTTCCTTCTATATAGAAATTAAATAGGCTTACTAAGTATAAGAAAAGTTAGTAAAGTTAGAGAAAATAGTAATAAAATAACTAATAAAATCTAAGATATAGAATATTAATATAGCATAGATCTTCTAATTACTAGCCTAAAAAAGCTTAATTACTTAGATTAGTAAATATTTTAGTATTATTTTAGTATATATAATAAATAGAGCTCTAAGGATTATATTCTTAGATATCTTCCTATATAGGTTAATAAAGAAGGAGATATTAAGTATATAATAACTATTAATATAGATATTCTTAACTATTATACTCTTAAAATTTACTATAGCTTAAGTATCTATAAAGCCTTAGATACTAAGATATATAGCGATAATACTTTTCTATATATTATTATAGTTAATATACTCCTTAGAGATAATATTAATAATAGTATTAGTATTAATAATTTTATATTACTCTAAGTATATTAACTAGCTAATCCTTATAGTAATCTAGGAATATAGTATAATAAAGTTTTATATAGTTAAAACTTAGTATTTATAGATACCTACTATATAGTATAGATACTTTATTAAATTATTAAGAAAGGCTACTAAGATATTAAGGTTCTCCTTAGATTATATATTAAGTAAAATAATATCTATTATATCAATATTTACTATATTATTTTAAGATAGATAACTAAAGATAGAGAGTGCTAGACTGCTTAAGAAGGTATATAAGCTATAGATTATATTTATAAAGAGGTAAAAAAGCCTAGCTAAAGAAAAGAGGGTTAGGCAGGATATTGAGTAAAAGAGGATTATTTCTAAACTTTACTCTAAGTTTAGTATAGTAGCTTTATAGAGTATCTAAACTACTATAGCTTTCTCTTTATAAACCTAGGCCTAAATATAAGCCTTAGTAATATTAATATCTATCTATAAAAATACTTTATACTAAAATATAAGTGTTATATCTCCTTATGTATTATTTTAATACTTAACTCTTTATATAAGCTAGCTACTTAATTTAGGGGGCTTTATAATATAGCTAAGTAGATCTCTCTCTATAGATGTAAATATATCTAGCTATTAGTTAATATTTTACTAAAGGTAGTTCTAAATAACTAACTTTATATATTTATAAACTATATTATTATAGTTATACTATACTTAGTAAAGAAAGGATTTTAGGATAATAAGCTTTCTAACTATCTACTTAGTTTGTGGATCTTTAGTAAGAACTTAGCTCTTTAATATTATAATAAAAGATTCAGGTTAAGAGGTCTTAGTAAGTTCTAAGAAGCTATTATTAACTAAAGTGTTCTTGTCTCTGTTTATAACTTTCTTAATATAAAGCTTTAGAGATAAAGTAGGTAAATAAGTTAAACCTAAGTTTATAATATAAATCTTCTTCTTAAGCCTTATAGTAAGATAAGGTATTATATAATAGTTTTAAGTTTATAATCTAGTTACAGTATTAATATTAATATCTATAGAGAGAATAGTGGCTAGAGTGCTAGAAATAAGTATATAGATATAAAAAATATTATAGATAGTATTTAGGGTTATTATACTAATAAAAAGGGTTTATATAGTTAAAGTAGAGACTAAGAACCTTAGGGTTCTTTATATAGTATATTAAGTATATTTATTAAACTATTTATAGCCCTTAAGCTAGGACCTAACTTTCTAAAGATATAGAAAGTATCTATAAAGATTAAGAATATTAATCTCTAGCTACTTAGTCTTATTTATACTAATTATAAAGATTAGAAAAGAAATATTTATTAGGTTATACTAGCCTTATTAATAGCCTTTATTAATCTCTTTATTAAGAACCTAAATATAGAGAAAGCTCCATAGAGTGCTAATTATTAATAGCCTCTATAAAATAAGTATAGCTTTTTATTAATAAAGGCTTTAGTAGCTTTATAATCTCTAGTAAGATATCTCTCTTTACTATATATATAGCAGGTATTAAAGTTAGTAGTTTTTATAAACTTTAGGGATCTTAGTTAGTAATAAGATTTAAGGTTTATAAAGCCTAAGTAACTCTCTCTCTATAGGTTAAAGACTATATAGCTATATTTCCTATATATAGAGTTATAGTTATAAGGATTACTACTATAGTAATTATATTATAAAAGCTTCTATATAGACTAGAAGTTAGTTATATTAATAATATATATACTAGTTTTATTAATATTATAATTATATTAAGGAGTATTAATAAATACCTAGTTTTAATCTACTTAATCTTTATATCCTTAAGGTAGGTAGTGAGGTTATCTATTTAGGCCTTTTAGTTAGAAATACTTACTATTTTATTCTTTAGCTTAGCCTTTATAAATAATATTCTTAATTATTTATATTCAAGTATAGTAACTAGTATACTAACTAGAGTATCCTCTTTAATATTTTATAGCTATATATATATTTATTAAAACTAAATCTATTTAGTAATTCTAACCTCTATCTAGACCTAGGGAACTAAAAAGAGACTTCTATAGTTTTTATAGAGAATTTCTAAGATATACTTTATAGTATATTTAAAAACGTAGTAGAAAATAATATAGTTAATTTTTATCAAGTAATATAGATAATTTCTTTTTAGCTACTTGATTTTAAAGGTTACTAACTGTTACGCTAACACTGTAACCCGCAAAGCAGCAGGAATACACTGCAATTAATAAATATATATAAGGTTATATAATCTATTGCAGAGTATATATATATAGTTTAATACTACTATCTATTAAGTTTATAGTTATAATGCAGCCCCCTGCAAAAAAGACTATAATAAATTCACCCAGTTTATAGATATAATTTAGAAAATACTATAGAGGCACTTTAATCTATACCCTCTACTAGTTAAGGATAATAATATAGAAACCTAATATATTTCTGCTAGCAAGCAAACCCTTATATAAAGTTAGATATATGCTCTAGCTAAATAGACTAATAGAATAGTAATAGTATAGATAATACTAGACTATATATAATAGGGCTAATTATATTAGAGCTAAGTAGGCT
This sequence comes from Colletotrichum neosansevieriae, assembly GCA_036785495.1. NCBI lineage: Eukaryota > Fungi > Ascomycota > Sordariomycetes > Glomerellales > Glomerellaceae > Colletotrichum > Colletotrichum neosansevieriae. The sequence goes on along the minus strand of JAVHLV010000254.1, from coordinate 67,582 downwards.
ACTAAGGCTCTTATATCCTGGAATTGCCTTTACTAAACCTTTTAGTAAGGTACTATAAAAAACACCTAAAAGATAAACCTTTTAGTAAGGTATATATAAGAGATAACTTCTTGATCTTTTAAAAGGTTCTCACAGCTAGAAGTATAAAAAGCTCTATAAGTAGGGCTTTATATCTATCTCTCTTTCTTATTCTTATTAACCTATAATAAGTCCTCTAAGATATTAGTATCAGATCTAGTATATTAATATACTAGCTATATATAAGGTATACCTATTAATATTAATAATATATAAAATATTATATAATAGTTTAGTATTAATACTATTAATAAGACTCTCTGTTTTATTAAGCAGCTTATATAATACTAAGAGCATATTATTAGTATAGCCTTTTAGAGAGCTCTTATTAATACCCCTATAAGGAACTTATAGATATACTAACTTATTTTATATAAGTAAGTAGACTTAGTAGTAGAGGTTAGATAGGTTATTAGGCACTCTATAGAGTAGCCCTTCTTTAAACAGACCCTCTATAATACTAAGGCAGAGGCAGCCCTTTAGGGGAATATTAGTAAGTATAGCTTATGCTAACTAACAGAGAGAGCATTACTAATAATAGCAAAGCTGTAAAGGTGTTAGCTAGCCTAATTAAATAAGGGGACTGCTAGTAGATAAAGCAGTAATAGAGACAGTATTTAATAGCAGTATAGATAATAGGCAAGAGGATAAGTTAATAGATATTATTATTAAACTGTGAAGTTAAGGATTATAAGGTTATAGATAGATATATGTAAGTGTGGCTATGGTTGGGATAGGTGGTTAGCAAGATCACGTGACTGAAGGCTATATATATTGTCAGGAGGTGCGGCGCGGAGTTAGAAGGTCTGTTACAAAGCAGGTAAAATCACTATGCAGTGGCTAGAGGCTATACTACTATCTATATAGTTAAGTAGAACTTCTAAATAGATATATATTTACGTATAGGTTTTTAATATATATATATAAAGGGAGCTCTAAGTTTTATATAAACCTTAATCTAGTGTAAAACTAATACTAATTAGTGGTTAACCTTATATATTATCCTACTTAAATCCTGCAGATTAGTAAGGATATTACTTAAAGAGGTAAAGTAATAACTTCTATATTAGGTTTATAATTTAGTATATAAGGGACTTACCTTTATACTACCCAGGTTATTAAGTATAAAGGGTAGGTTTACTTATAGTATATCTATCTTAAAGACCTTAATATACCTCTATATTTATTATATAAATAATAACTTTACTAATATAATTTATTACCTATAAATACTACTTAAATAATAAGAATAAGAGATAATAGATAAATAATAAGTCTATAAATATTATAATAGATAAATCTAATAAGAGTTCTACTATAGAATTATCTATTTTAATAAGGTTACTATATTTAAGCTTAAGATCTATTCTCTCTATATTTACACTCCTATCCTTTAGAACTACTAGAAATCTATAATATCTATACTTATATATATTAGAATACTATAAAACCTTTACTTAAAATACTTAAAACACTTACTATAAAATAAGCACTACTATTAACCTTATATTTATTAAGGAGGAATTGCTTTTAACCTAGAACTATAACTTATACCTAAATAGGAGGTATATCTAGTGCTATTAGTAGCTTTTTACTAAGATATTATATTATTTAGTATATAGTAAGTAACCTACTAGTAAATATAGTAAAAGGTACTAAAATACTATAATAACTTATAGTATTATTATTAACACTACTAATACCTACCTAAACCTAGGATTATACTAACTAAGAGGTATAAAATAAGGATATCTATCTCTTTATACCTTAAAATAATAGAGTATATTTTCTATTTAGTTTATAGATAGGAGTATAGCTTAAGTATTATTATTTATAGTAAGTATAATAATACTATAGTAAGTAACTATACCTACTACTATATAACTTATAATATTCTTACTCTTACTAAACCTAGTATTCTAAAGGAAATAATAGAAGAAGATAATACTAAATAATAGTAATACTACTTTATAGATCTATAAAGGTTACTATAAAGATAAGGAATAAAAGACTTTACTTTAAGTATACTAAACTTAGTAACTAGAGAACTAGCTATCTAACTATAAATAAGAGAGACTTATACTTAGGGTTACCTAACCCTAACCCTAAAGCTTTAATAAGAGGCTTTACTAGCTAAAAGCCTTATTATAGTATTTATTTACCTTCTTTTATATAATATTATTAACTACTATAGTAAATCCTTCTATACCTAGCTAATTAATACTATAGTTAGACCTATTAGTTATAGTAACTCTATATTATTAGCTTATTATAGAACTCCTAATCCCTCTAAATATAAAGGTATTTATAAATAACTATAACTACGGTTAAATATTTAAATTTAGTAATAAAAATATAGCGAAAAATATAAATACTAAATCCTCTTTTACCTTAAGATCTATAAAGCTAATAGCTTTATAGATATAGCTTTATAGAGAGAGTTTATATATAACATTATTAATCTACTATTTAAATTTTAGAACTAAGTTACTATAAGTATTATTTAATAACTCTATAACTACCTTATAATAGATAGAGTATATACTATCTATAATTCTCTATAGGTTATAGATTAACTCTTTATAATTATAATAGAAAATAACTTCTACTTTTAGATAACTAAGGAAGTAGAAGAATAAGTAAGCAAAAACACTATATTTAAAAGGTTTTAGAAAAATAAAGACTTTACTAGAGAGATTATAGATATAATTTTAGCTTATCTAAGTAGTATAGTATACTCTATTTAATATTAATTACTATTACTAAAGTCTCTATTAAGGTATATAACTCTATACATAAGGTTAAGAGATACTATATAATCCTTTAAAGAGTTTATAATATAATTTACTAAGGCCTTCTTAATATAGATTATAAAATAGTTCTCTAAATAGCTTTAAAGGCTATTAATAATACTATAGAGCTAAAAGGCTTAGTTTTAATATTACTTATCTTTAAAGTATATCTATAGCTTACTAATAAATCCCCTCTATCTCTAGAAATCCAGAAATAGGTAGTTACTATATAAAGAGTAATAGAAGATCTCTAAAAAGTCTAGGCTTTATACTAAGTTTTAAAAGCTCTTATTATTTATAATAGATTTAATATATATAAAACTCTAAAACTACTATTACTCTTACTAATATATATTTATTATAAAAAGAAGAGTTAGTAAGAACTATATAAACTCCTTATTATTAATAATAAGACCTATATACTTAACCTCCTATATAGACCTTAAATATTCTATTTAATAGTTATCTATCTATAGTATAATACTAGTAATACTAATAATGCTAATAGAAATAATAATAATATACTAAGGGACTCTCTAGACTAGAGTACTAGAAGAATAAAAGAACTAGGTAAGGCTAATAGTATACTAATATTAATACTAATACTATTAATAATTCTATCTCTATATAAGAGAAGCAGACTGCTAAAGAACTATATAGAAGCTATTATAATGCTAACTCTAGATTTAATATAAAAAGTAACTGCTTTATAGACTAAAATAGTTAAGAAGAAACTATAGTTAATACTATCTTTATTATTAATATAGTAAAAGCTCTTAGCTAAGAAATTAGTAATACTATAACCTTTTTAATAGTAAAAGAGTATTTAGATTATAACCTCACTATTTATCTATATAAAGAGAGTATTATTATAATATTAGGAAAACCTTTCTCTGCCTCTATAATAGCTAAGATAACTATACTTTAGAGATATAGTGTTTTTAAAATTATTCTCTATAATATTATTACTTATAGTAAAATATAGATTTTCAAATTCTATATAGTTTATAAAGTTAAAGGAAAAGGAACTAACTAAGATTATAAAAAGTTATAACTTATTATTTAGGGCTATAATAATAATAATAAGACTTTAATCCTTATATAATTATTAATAATTTAAAGAGTAAGCTAATAACTACTTCTTATTTTAGTACTATTCTTTATAGTAAAACGGTTTATCTTATATCTTAGAAATATTATATAAGTATATATCTAATCCTAAATAGAGCTTAATAGGATAATATTAGTAAACCTCCTAAATAAAATTTAAAGTAAATATTCTAAGGATTAAATTATAAGGATTATTAAACTACTATATAGTATTATAGAAACTGGAACCTATTAGTGAGTAATCTATAGTAAGTATTATAGAGAAAAGCTTAAGATAGATTAATCCTTATTTAATTTATACTTATTAATCTCCTTAATTATTACTAATAGCTTTAGTATTATTAATATATAGATTAATAATATAATTAGACTTTTAACACTAAGTTTCTCTAATTAAGAGGATAATAAAGTTATAAAAGCTAGGTTTACTATAAAGAATAAATAGTAACTTAACCTAACTAACTTATTAATATTTAATAGCAGTGTTATTATATTAAATATAAATAGTAGTCTTACTTTATACTAAAAGGGATAAGGAAATAAGATTAAGCTTATTAACTTAAAGGCTACTTTAACTAAATAAAAACAGTAATATATTTAGTAAAGAGTAAAAGATATATATATTATATTAATTTACTAACTAGAGATATACTTTAATCTATTTATAGCTATATAGTATTAAGAGCTAACTACTAAAGATAAAAAAGCACTTAATTGATACCTTAAATAGCAAAAAGAGAACCTTAACTATAGCTTTATACTTATATCTATTAACTTAGTAATAGCTAAACTATTTATTTTTATTAATAGCTTTTTTATTAATAATCTAGATCTCTTATTATAGATTAGATTTATTATTATCCCTATTAATAAGATAATAAATAATAATATATTTATAATCTATAGTAATACTATTTACTTTAGTTTAATAAAGTATAAAAGGGTTATCTAAAATATCCTAGCTTTTAAAGTCTATAATATAGTTACTAATATAAACCTTATCTATACTATTATAATAATACTTTAGAAGATTACTAACTACCTTAAAAAACCTTATATCTCTATAATTATCTATACTAATTTATACTTATTATATAAATACCTTATTAAGCTTCTTAGTGAGGTAGCTCGCTTACGTAATTATATTATATAAGAATATTACGTAAAACTGCTTAGGTAATTAAGAAGGTATTAAAATAGGTATTATTTATAAAGGGTTTTTGAGATATTTAAATAATATCTTACAAAGCTTAGTACTATAAAAGAGAAGTAATTAATAACTAATATTATAGCACTTTAATAGTTCTATAAAAAGAGAGAGATCTAGGAGATATAATAGATTAATAGTAATAATAACTCTATAGATATCTTTATAAAGAGTACTCTAAATTAAACCTTTAAATACTTTATTATTAATAATAAAGTGATAGTTTATATAGAGGGATAGGTAACTTAAGAGGAGAAGGCTGAGGAGTTAGATAATTAGTGCTAGATATACTAAAGTAGCTTTAGTATCTTAGAAAAAGAGGATCTAACTATATTAACTATAGAATAAGACTAGTATATAATTCTATACTATCTTTATATTTTTAAACCCACTTTAGGTTTATAATAGGTATTAATAATATAGAAGTATATATTAGTAAGTTATAGTATATCTAGCCTTAAAGAAAAGACTATTAATATTATGCTAACACTATAACTGATAAAGTGGCAGGATATATAGTATAATTAATAAATATATATAAGGTTATATAACCTATTATAGAGTATATATATATAGTTTAACACCACTGCCTATATAGTTAAGTAGAACTTCTAAATAGATATATATTAACTTACGGGCTTTTAATATATATATATAAAGGGAGCCTTAAGTTCTGTATAAACCTTAATCCGGCGTGAAACTAATACTAAGTTTAGTAAGAAACTTAGAGATATATCTAGAGTTATTAATCTTTAGGCCAGAAATAAGGCTTTAGAGCTTCTTATTTAGGTTTAGTTAAGTATTTAGATCTATAATACTATATATTCTATAGAGATTATCTTTAAGAATGAGCTAATTATTATACTAAGTAGAAATATTCTCAAAAGATTTATTAATAAAGCTTAATATAGTATTAGCTAACTAGGGTAATTATCTTCTTCTTATTCTATTTATAAAGCTTAAAGTAGGATAGATAGTCTTTAAGAAAGTTAGAAATATTATTATTAATAAACTTAGAAGCCTTAAAGCTATAAGAAATAATTAAAGTAGTAATATACTGCTTTTATATAGCTTTAGCTAACTCTTTAATTATCTCTATTATGTTAATAGTAAGTAGAGAGGCTAAGTCTTTAGTAAAAAGTAAAGTAATAACCTTTATAGATATAACCTTATCTAGCTACTAGCCTAGGCCTATTTTCTATAGCCTAAGGAAAGCTAAGCCTCTATAGTCTTTATACTTATTATAGATATCCTTATTAATATAGATTTAATAGCTAATCTTAATACTTTAAGATTATAAAAATAAAGACTTTTTAAATTTATTATTATCTATAGTAATAAAGTAAAAAGCTTATCCTTAGATATTTAATAAGGCTCTCTGTTTTATAAAGTAGCCTATATAACACTAAGAGTATATTATTAGTATAGCCTTTTAGAGAGCTTTTATTAATACCCCTATAAGGGACTTATAGATATACTAACTTATTATAGATAAGTAAGCAGACTTAGTAGCAGAGGTTAGATAGGTTATCAGGCACTCTATAGAGTAGCTCTTCTTTAAACAGACCCTCTATAATACTAAGGTAGAGGCAGCTCTTTAGGGAAATATTAGTAAGTATAGCTTGCGCTAACTATAACATAGAGAGAGCATTACTAATAATAGCAAAGCTACTAGTAGATAAAGCAGTAATAGAGATAGTATTAGCAGCGTGGGTAATAGGTGAGAGGATGGGTTAATAGATATTATTATTAAACTATAAAGTTAAGGAGTATAAGGCTATAAGCTAATAGATAGATATATATAAGTATAGCTATAGTTAGGATAGTTATAATTATATAACTAAAGGCTGTGTGTATTATCAGGAGGCGCGGCGTAGAGTTAGAAGGTCTGTTATAAAGCAGGTAAAATCACTATATAGTGGCTAGAGGCTATAGCTATTATACTTAATATTAGGCCTCTGGCCACTGCACAGTGATTTTACCTGCTTTGTAATAGACCTTCTAACTCCGCGCTGCGCCTCCTAATAATACACACAGCCTTCAGTCACATAATCTACTCGGTCCTAATATAATCAGCCCCGTTACATACAGTACAGCGTTGCCTATATTATTACTATTCTGCTAGTCTATTTAGCCAGAGCGTGTATCTAACTTTATATAAGGGTTTGCTTACTAGCAGAAATATATTAGGTTCCTGTATTATTATTCTTAACTAGTAGAGAGCATATATTAAAGTGCCTCTATAGTGTTTCCCAAATTATATCTAAAAACTGGGTGAATTTATTATAGTCTTTTTTGCGGGGGGCTGTGTTATAACTATAAACTTAATACTTAATATTATCTTGAAATAGGGTTATAAAAAGCTTTCTAGATATTTCTTTATAAAGTCTATGATTATTATATCTAAGCTTATAGAGTTGATATTTTATTATATAGTTAGAATAATATATTATAGATCTATATTAATTATAAGTTTTCTTATTTAGTATAGAAGTATATCTCTTATTAAGCACTATAGAGAAGGTCTTAAAAGAGAAGTATCTATCTCTAGATATTATTAAAATAGACTAAGAACCTTAAGATAAAAATAATAAAACTATATATTTCTATATACTTATATAGAAATATTATAATATTATAGCTTTATATCTAGAGGCTCTAGATTAAAGAAAAAGATCTTATTATATATAGTATTCTTATTATAGATATAATCTACTAAGTAAAAGTGATAAAAGCTTCCAAGTAATAATATAAATTATTATAATACTAGCTAATAATAACAATAATATCTATTTTTCCTCCTCTCTATCCTTAATAAGGTAAAGGTCCTGCTATAATATACTAACTAATATATATATCTAGGTAGTCTCTATATTAAGCTATCTATACTACTCTATCTCACTAGCTAGTATAAAGCTAAGTAAATTAATTAAGTAATAAGATAATTTCTATACCTATTAATAGTCTAGCTAAGTTAGTATTAATATAAAGTATCACTAGATATTAAGCTATAAAGCTAAAGGTTTCTTACTTAGTTTAATAATAATAAATACTTTTACTAAAGATAGATTAAAAAGGTTTCTATTAAAAACTTACTAAAGAGATTTATTATTATTATCCTTATTTTATAACTAACTAGTTACTTATTTATAAAATAATAAGCTTAGAAAAGCTAAAGAATTATATCTAAATAGCTATTATTATAATACAGTTCACAGCACTCTCAGCCTTATAAGACTGCAGTAGCTATACACTATAGTATATAATTATATAATTACATACTATAGACTATTTCACTATACTTTCTATACACACTAATCTATAGCTAAGATAGTTACTCCTTATAACTTACTCTCACTCCTACCTATAGCTTATAATAGTTATAAGCCTAGCTCTATAGCTTATAAATACCCCTCTAACCTCTCTAAGCCTAGAAAAGAGCAAGCAGCTTTTCTCTTATTATCTTTTACCTTTTTAAAAATAACTTTATAACACTTAAAAATCTTTTTAAAGCAGCCTTATAATAATAGCTATATACTCTTTAATAACCTTCTCTCTAAAAGCAAGGCTCTAGGGCCCTACTAACTAGCCTTATTAATACCTTAACCTATACTTATCTATATAGAGTAAGGATATTTAAAAGTATCTTAATCCTAATAGCTCTAATACTAGAAAGCCTTTTAATACTCTTAAAAGCACTCTAACTATTTAGAAGTTTATAGATAAGTATAATAACTACCTCTAAACTAAGTATAAAGCTAACCTTAATAAGTATAAAGCAGCTCTTTAAAAGCAGAATACTAAAGAGAATCCCTCTCAGACACTCTATAAAACCACTAAGTATAATAACTCTATTAATATTATTAAGAGCAAGGAGTCTAATACTCTCTAATAAACTAATAGAGTAGATCTTACTACTTCTAAGCTTATAAAGCTAACCCCACTAACCTCTATTAAGTATAAGGATATCTAAGATAAATAGAGTAATATATTTAAATATCTCTCTGTTAATAGTATAAACCTCTTATTATAAATTACCTTATACTATAACTATTAGGTGCTTATCTATTAAACTATTAATATAGTCTATTTTAAAGTAGTAGGGATAAAGCTTAATAATAAGAATAATAAGTTCTAGATTAACCTTTAAAATATACTCTACCTTCTTAAATAGTAACTTACCTACTCTAATAATAGTATATAGAAATAAGTATACTAAGATTATAAGAATATTCTAAAATATACTAAGTATACTACTTAACCTACTAAGTAGTATAAAAAGTAGCACTATCTCTATAAGCTAGTAGTAAGCTAGGATATTACTAATACTAAGAGAAGCTATAGTAAATATACTTTTCTTAAAGCAGTATACTACTAGATAGCTCCTACTTAGACTTAGAACTAGCTAGATTTAGTTACTTAAGTAGAAGAGATTAGAATATCTTATCTCTTACTTAAAGAGCTTAGAATTATCCTTACTACTAAGATCTATAATAAACTAGCTTCTACTAAGGATTCTAGTAAATTACTTAGAGTATATACTACTCTTATAGGCTGCTCTAACTTAGAGGATCTACCTTAAGCCTTATAGACTACTTTAAACACTTTCTTTCTAGTAGTAATATCTAATAAGATCCCTAGCTACCTCTATAAATAATACTATAAATAGACTCTATAAAACTATAGCTATATTTAATAAGTATTTATAGCCTTACTAAAAGATAGTCTTAAGGATTATAAGATATTAAAGGATAAAATATAGTATATATAGGAAATAGTAATATCCCTATAGTAGGGCTATATCTATAATAACCTTATATATATAGGGTAGATTATAAAGGAGTCTTAGAAGAGCAGTTAGCACTTATCTAACTATAGCTATAGCAAACACTATAGTAGCAGCTAGAACAGATATAGTAATTAGAGTAGCACTAATAATAAAGAGTAACTTTCTAATAATATTTCCTACTATATTATTAACTAAAGCCTTCTTAAAGATAAAAGCTAAGTAACCTAAGTTTATTCTATAATATTTATATTCTTTGAGAGACTATATACTCTCTCTAATAGCATTATTCTAGATAACTATAAAGCTCTCTATATTATTAATAATAAGAGAAAGCTAGTTCCTAGTATCTTTATATACTTATATAATAATAAGGTAATTAAAGTTAATAGTATAAGTATACTAATTATTAGGAGAGGTACTTAGATTATCTAGAATATATTTAAAAACGCTTTAATAGGTAAAAAGAACACTCTAATCTTAAATAATATTACTATTATTAAAAATATATATATTAATATTATCTTAGAAGCACTCCTCTTTAAGATAGATATCTAGTATAATAGCTATAACTACTCTCTATAGTTTAGCAAGCTAGATAAGTCTACTTATATAAAGCAGCTACTATATAAGAGTAACCTAGTCTTCTTTAAATATAACTCTATCTCTATCTGCCTGCCTAGTTTAAGTATTTCTATAAGTAGTATAAATATTATAACCCTCTTAAATAACTAGAAGCTAATATACCCCTTATACTACTATATAGCTAAAAGGTTTAATAATATATAACTATAACACCTCTAAGCTAGTTACCTAGACTAAAGCATACTTAAACACCTTATATATAATACTTAGAGAGTAAGAATTAAGACTCTATTATATATTTAATATAAATTCTATACTTAAGTATATACTTAGCAAGTTATCTTATATAGTATATCTAAGACTAGATCTCTCTATCTCTACTACTATATAGCTTAAAACCTCTTTAACTACTAAAAGCTTAGCAAACTATATACTTAGATACTCCTTATTAAAGATAAATATAGTAGAAGACTTTTTAGAATTCCCCTAGTCTTAAAAGAGCATAATAAAGTATTTAAAGCACTCTAGATATTTAAATACTAGATATAAAGATAGCAGAAACTTACTATCTATAAGATCTACTATAATATTAAGCATACTATTATTACTATATAAGGCTTTACTTAATATAAATAATAGGTAGAGAAGCTTAGAATTAATCTTAAGCTTCTACTAGTAAACACTAAGAAGCCTATAAACACTAAGAAGCCTATAAGTAGCAGAGAGTATACTAGCTTAGAAATTATCCCAAAAGCACTTATAATACTAACTACTACTTACTTACTAAAGTATCTTATCTTAGAAGCTTAGAGAGTAGCAGTCTTTATCTTTAATATTAGCCTACATACTATAAATAACTAGTAAAGCTCTATTTAGATAGAACTTAAGTAGTTCTAGAACTACTTTTAATAGTAGTAACTAGACTTTATACTTATTATATACTAAAACTAATACCTATACTAGAGAGGCCTATATATCTATAACTATAAAGCTTACCCCCTTAAAGGAAGTTATAAAAAAGGTATTAAAAGACACTATTATAAAGTTAACTCCAGGGCCTATCTTAGATATCTTATAGAATATATACTAGAAATATATAACCTATATAGGATCTAGATTCCTATACTTAACTAGGTTATTATTATATATAATATATACTTTAATAAGTTAAAATTCTACTCTCTAAATAATAAAAAGGAGGCTATAGATATCTAGAATACCTAGATAATTATTAATAAGGTTAAAATACCTATTAAATCCTCTAATATAGTTCTTAAAACCTTAGAGGTGCTTAATAAAGCAAATAGTAACCTTATAATAAATAAATAAACTACTAATAGGCTTAAGTTCTCTATACTAGCTGCTTCTCATAGTTTAGAAGCACCTCATACTACTACTATAATATAGTCTAAGAGCATACTAGCTAGAATATAGAGAGAACTACTTACTCCTAAATAAACTTCTAATCCTAAAAGCATACTAGGATTAAGTTTAAACCCTTATATAATACTAGAGCTCTATTCCAAAATATAGTATACTATTACTAAGGGTATAAACCTATATCTACCTATTTTAAATACTTAAGAACTAGCTACTTAAGTATCTATAAAAGAGGAGAGCTTATAGTAATCTAGATAAGACTCCTCCTTAGCAGCTAGAATAGATTCCTAACCTATCTATTATTAATATTAATAGATTAACTATAAGCCTCTAATATAATAGAGTACTAGAGAGTAGCACCTAAAATTCCTTATAACTCTTTATTTAGAAAAAGGCTTACTAGATAACTACTAGAATACTTTCTTTATAACCTTTATACCTAATTAGTATAAAGCTATTATAAAAAGCACTCTTAGATATAAAACTCTATGCTCCACTATTATAGCATATCTATAAAATAACTTTAAAATATACCTAAACACTAAGTAAAAGATAATATACTTTATAAAAAACTTCTTAAAGCCTCTAAGTAACTATTTTAAAGCTAGAAAGCTAAAAAAGCTACTCTAAGGTATATTTTAAGAGGCTATAAATAAGGAAATTAATAAGCTTATAGCTAAGAGAACCTAGTATATTATTAACTAGTCTAAGATATACTTAAAGCTTCTTCCCTTAAAGTAAATATATATCTATAAGTTTTAAAGTAACTACCTTAATATCTATAAAGCGCAAATCTATATATAAGGAGATATATAAGACACCTCCTCTCTTAGCTTAATCTATACTACTATACTTATAGCCTAAAACCTATATATAGTAGTAGTAATTATAGCCTAGTTTAACTATAAAATACTCTAGTTTAATATTATTAATATATTTCTAAATGTGGATATTAACCTAGATAGAGAGCTAGTTACCTACTACCTTTTAGATAGCTTTAAGCAAACTAATAAAGTTATAGAGCTTAATAGAGCTCTATATAGCTTAAAGAATATACCTCTTCTATAGTATAAGGAATTCTCTATAGCCTTATATAAGCTTAGACTCTCTCTATATAATAAGAAGCTCTACCTTTTTTAAAATAAGTACTATAAGGTTCTGCTCCTATTTTATATTAATAATATTCTTATTTTATTCTATTAAGACTATGCTTTCAAAGCTTAGAAGCTTATATAAGAGATTAAGAAACTATATAAACTATATAAACTAGGCTCTATTAAATAGTACCTTAGAATATATATTATATAAGACTAAGCAGCTAAAAAGATTTACCTAGTCTATAACTAGTATATTAAGACTATTATAAAGCACTTTAGCCTCTATAATAGTATTACTCTAAGCACTCCTATACTAGTTACTAAGCTTATAAAGAACCCTAGTAAGACTATAATTATAGAAGTTAAAAACTACTAATTGCTTATTAGAAGCATTCTATATATAGTAATAATAATATACTTTAAAGTAGCCTTTACTATAGTATAACTCTCCCACTTTCTTATAAATCTAAGTATATAGCACTTTGCTATAGCAAATCAGTATATATAGTATCTCTATATAACTTACTACCTTATAATCTGCTATAGCAGCTTAGAGGGTAATAAAGAGACTCCCTTACTACTAATTGCTAGTAATATCTTATTTACTAATAATAAAGAAATATATAGATTATTATAAGGCTATATAATAATACTTTTTAGAGATATAATTTAGTAGAAAGCAGCCTGTTAAGTAATAGTTATAGCCTCTAGCTACTAATAGTGATTTTACCTGCTTTATAACAGACCTTCTAACTCCACGCTGCGCCTCCTGATAATACACACAGCCTTCAGTCATATAATCCTATTCTAACCACAGCCACACTTATATATACCTATCTCACTAGATAGCCTTATAATCCTCAACTTCGCAGTTTAATAATAATATCTGTTAACTTATCCTCTCACCTATTACCTATACTACTATTAAATACTATCTCTATTACCACTTTATCTACTAGTCCCCTTATTTAATTAGGCTAGCTAATGCCTTTATAGCTTTGCTATTATTAGCAATACTCTCTCTATTAGTTAGTGTAAGCTATACTTACTAATATTTAAGCCCTAAAAGGCTATCTCTGCCTTAGCATTATAGAGAATCTGTTTAAAGAAGGGCTACTCTATAGAGTACCTAATAACCTATCTAACCTCTACTACTAAGTCTGCTTACTTATATAGAATAAGTTAGTATATTAATAAGTCCCTTATAGGAGTGTTAATAAGAGCTCTCTTAAAGGCTATACTAATAATATACTCTTAGTATTATATAAGCTACTTAATAAAACAGAGAGCCTTATTAATTATATTAATACTAAACTATTATATAATATTTTATATATTATTAATATTAATAGGCATATCTTATATATAGCTAGTATATTAATATACTAGGTCTAATACTAATATCTTAGAGAACTTATTATAGGTTAATAAGAATAAGAAAGAGAGATAGGTATAAAGCCCTACTTATAGAGCTTTTTATACTTCTAGCTATAAGAACCTCTTAGAAGGTTAAGGAGTTATCTCTTATATATATCTTACTAAAAGGTTTACCTTTTAGGCGTTTTTTATAGTACCTTACTAGAAGGTTTAGTAAAGGTAATTCCAGGCTATAAGAGCTTTAGTAGCCTACTTAGCTCTCATATAATTAGCCCTATTATATATAGTATAGTGTTACCTATACTATTATTATTCTGCTAGTCTATTTAGCTAGAGCATATATCTAACTTTATATAAGGGTTTGCTTACTAGTAGAAATATATCAGGTTCCTATATTATTATTCTTAACTAGTAGAGGGTATAGGTTAAAGTGCCTCTATAGTGTTTTCCAAATTATACCTATAAACTAGGTAAATTTATTATAGTCTTTTTTGCCGGGGGCTGCGTTATAACTATAAACTTAAGTAATAGTTATAATATTAATAACTAAAATAGAGCTTCTAAGCCTTAAATATACTATTAAAGAGATAATAGCCCTTTAAAGGCTATACTATAACCTTGCTTTAAAGCTTAGAGATATTTAGAAAGTCTATTATAATAATTAGCAGATTATTTAACTAGTAGTTAGAGAGGGAGAGCATATTTTAACCCGCTTACAGTATATTAATATTTAGAATATATAGCTATACTAAGAGTATATAAAGGGCACTTTTAAAGTGCTCTATATATCTATAAATAAGATATTAGTAAATAGACTTATAAAAAGCCTCTTCTAAGCTAAGTTTAAACACTTCTAAGTACTACTAAGCCTAGTAGATAGCCTCTGGCCACTATATAGTGATTTTACCTGCTTTATAACAGACCTTCTAACTCCACGCCGTGCCTCCTGATAATATATATAGCCTTCAGTTATATAATTATAACTATCCTAACCACAGCTGCACTTATATATGCCTATCTATTAGCTTTACTAGACAGCCTTATAATCCTTAACTTCACAGTTTGATAATAATATCTATTAACTTATCCTCTTGCCTATCACCTATGCTGCTAATACTGTCTCTATTACTGCTTTATCTGCTAGCTTTGCTATTATTAGTAATATTCTCTCTATGTTAAAGCAGTTAGCATAAGCTATACTTACTGATCCTTAAAGAGCTGCCTCTGCCTTAGTATTGTGGAGGGTCTGTTTAAAGAAGGGCTACTCTATAGAGTGCTTAATAACCTGTCTAATCTCTACTACTAAGTCTGCTTGCTTATATAGAATAAGTTAGTATATCTATAAGTCCCTTATAGGGGTGTTAATAAGAGCTCTCTGAAAGGCTATACTGATAATATACTCTTAGTATTATATAGGCTGCTTAATAAAATAGAGAGCCTTATTAATAGTATTAATACTAAACTATTATATAATATTTTATATATTATTAATATTAATAGGTGTGCCTTATATGTGGCTGGTATATTAATATGCTAGGTCTGATACTAATATCTTAGAGGACTTATTATGGGTTATAGGATAAGAATAAGAAAGAGAGATAGGTATAAAGCCCTGCTTGCAGTAGCAGAGCTTTTTATGCTTCTAGCTATAAGAACCTCTTAGAAGGTTAAGGAGTTATCTCTTATATGCACCTTGCTAGAAGGTTTACCTTTTAGGCGTTTTTTGCAGCACCTTGCTAGAAGGCTTAGTGAAGGTATTGCTATAAGGGCCTTAGTAGCCTACTTAGCCCTGATATAATCAGCCCTGTTATATATAGCGCAGCATTGCCTGCACTGTTACTGTTCTGCTAGTCTATTTAGCTAGAGTGTGTGTCTGACTTTGTGCGAGGGTTTGCTTACTAGCAGGAATATATAGAGTTTCTATATTATTATTCTTAACTAGTAGAGGGTATAGGTTAAAGTGCTTCTATAGTGTTTCCCGAATTATGTCTATAAACTGGGTGAATTTGTTATAGTCTTTTTTATAGGGGGCTGTATTATAACTATAAACTTAAGCCTAGTAGATACTTACTATATTATTATAATAAAGGGAAAGTAAGTTTAAGAGTATAAAATAAAGCTCTATTAGACTTAAAGGCTAGTAGATATTATCTATAGAGCTATAGCTTCCCTATATATAATAGCTAGACAGAAAAGCAATTCTCATAGATATACTAGCTCTATACCTCTCTAGACACTAATAAGTAAAGAGTATTAATATCTAAAAGTATATATTTAATAATAAAAGCACTTCTTAGTATAGATAGCTATAATAAGGCAGTTAATAAAGCTATTAGCTATACTAATAAGCAGCTTATAGAGAGCTAAAAGGCTTACTAAGCAAGTATATATACTAGTAATAGTATTACTAAAAAGAGTAGTAGCTATAAAGACCTGCTAAAAAGAGCTAGCTAAAGCTAGCTCTCCTATAGTAGCCTCTAGGTATATAATAACCTAGAGCTCCTCCTCCTCCTCCTCCTACTCCTCCTCCTACTCCTTCTCCTTCTCCTTTTCCTTCTCCTCCTTAAAAGCAGTCTAGAAGACCTAGCACTAGAAGGTAAAGGCCTAGATAGATAAGTTAGCACTATACTAAATTTATCTTATATATACCTATATATATATATAGAATACTTATAATCTAGTTATTACTATTATAGGCCTTATAGCAGTACTTATAGGGAGTAATAGTAATAGCAGAGAGAGGCTTATAGCCTTAGCTAGCTAAGCAGTAGTAGCAGCACCTACTAGTACTATAAAAGCAGTAACTAGAGCTCTTATCTATAAGCAGTAAATATATATAGCTATAGCATAAATACTCTATTAGCTTACTAGCTCCCTCTAGAATAGTAGAGGAAGTATAGAGCTTCTTAATAGAGCCTAGAGTTTTCTTATTAGTAACAGAGTTAGTCTTCTTCTTTAATATACTATAATATATACTAGCTATAATCTTTACCTCCTTAGACTTATACTTAGACTTATCTAGACTATTATTAATATCTCTAAACTATAGAAAGTAATATTATAGATATACTAACAGGCTCCTCCTTATCCTTATCCTCTTCCTCCTTAATAGAGGGAGTATACTTATACTTACCTATAAGCTTCTTCTTAGAAGCCTCAGCCTCCTCTATTAGAATAATATTATTAGCTTTTATAATATTAAAAGGTTCTGCTAGATAGTAATAGTTACTAGAGGGGCTATAAGATAGTAAAATAAAAGACTTATACTTATTACCCTTATTATCCTTAGCCTCCTCCTACTTAGTAAAAGCAGCTAGCTACTTCTACTCTATCTTCTTCTTAGCCTTATAGGTTATCTTAGCCTTAGTAATATAGTTAGTAACTAGCACTATAAATTATTTATACTTAGAGGCTATTTTTAATAATAGTATTAATAGGTATAGATAGTTCTATATAAAGATAAGTATTAGTAATAGTTAATAATATATATAATAATTTTTATATATATATAAAGGGTTAACTTATAACTATTATAGTGTTCTGAGTAGAAGAAGGAGGAAAAATTAAAGCAGAAGGTAGTATAAGTAATAACTATACCTATCTAGCTACCTTTATAGGTAGTTAAGCGCTACTAATAGGATTCTGCTACTTACCTAGATTATATCACTATTACTTAAGTTATATATTACTTATTTACACTCTTTAAAGCACTTATAAGGGATATTTTTATTTATTTTACACCTTTAAGGCTATTTATAATACTACTTTATCTCTTTTATATATATTTAAAAATAGTTATAGCTATATATAATAATAGATCACTATATTAGCGATATTTACTATATAGCTAGGGGGTATATTGTAATATAGTTTATAGCACTCTTAGCCTTATAAGGCTATAGTAGCTATATGCTGTAGCGTGCAATTATATAATTACACACTATAGACTATTTCACTGCGCTTTCTATACACACTAATCTATAGCTAAGACAGTTACTCCTTATAACTCGCCCTCACCCCTATCTATATCTTATAACAGCTATAAATAGTTAAAACTATAAATTAAGATACTTAGTATAATAATATAAAGTTATAAAACTCTTAGCTATTACTAGGTATATATCTATAAACTAGACAAGTATAGAAAACTTATTAAAGTTAAAGTAAGACTTATTATTAAAACATATTAATAACTTTATACTCTACGGAATATTAATATTATTATCTTTATAAAAGTATTCTTTAGAATCCTAATTAAAGTTATAAACTAGTTTAATATAAACTTTTTATAATATAATATAGTTAATATTCTTATTTATATTAATCTTAATAAAGAAGCCTATATAGAAATAGTATTAAGATATTAGATAAATAGATATATACTAAAGTTATTTAAAGCTTTCTATAAACCTTACTATTTACTATATTTATAATAGTAATATTTAAAAATAAGTTTTATAAAAAGCAGATTTAAGTAGATAGATAGTAATAACTATTCTTAGTAAAATAGTAAGATTCTCTTCTTCTTCTATATTAATAACTATATATTTATATATCTCTTTTCTTAAGGGCTTAAAGTTAGATAGCTAATTAATAAACTTTAACTATAATACTATCTTAAAGAAAGTAAGAATATTTAATAGTTTCTAGAGATTTAAGTTATTTAAGATTAATCTAATTATAAACTATAGCTTTTCTAGTTATTCTATTTTAAGAAGTTATTAAAACTCTTAATTAGTAAATTAATAAAAAGCTATAAAACCTTAATAATATAGAAAAAGCTTTTTCTATATAAAGGAGAGATAATAAAGACTACTATAATAAAGTATTAATAAAAAGTAGATTTTTTATTATATATTATACTGATAATAAAACATAATATCTTATTTACTATTAATAAACCTATCTATTTTAACTAAAAGCTTAAATTATATTACTACTTTATTAGTAACTATATTATTTAATACTTTATATAAATAAAGAAACTATACTTAGTATATAAAGTCTCTAAGAGATAATCTAAAAACCTTAAAGTTATATTAGATATTAGTTTTATTAATAATATACTAAACTATAAAAGCTCCTAATTCTTATAATAAAGCCTTTTAGAGAGATAATATTATAAAGAATAAATAAATAAAATATACTTATTATATTAGTAATAAAGATAAAGCTTTTTACTATTTTATAAATAGTAAAGGAGAACTATTTATAAATTAAATTATTATTACTCTATAAATCTCTCTTTTATATAGTAAACTATCTAAGTTTATAAACTTTATTGCTATTAATATATTTAAAGTTATAATTTAGTATAATAATTTATAAATAGTAAGTACTGCACTAACACTATAACCCGCAAAGCGGCAGGATATGCACTGCAATTAATAGATACATTGAGTTTGTAGTTACGACGCAGCCCCCCGCAAAAAAGACTACGACAAATTCACCCAGTTTATGGGCACAATTCGGGAAACACTATAGAGGCACTTTGACCTATGCCCTCTACCAGTTAAGGATAACAATACAGGATTTATAGATACATATAAGGTTATATAACCTATCACAGAGCATATATATATAGTTTAACACTACTACTAATATAGTTAAGTGCAACTTAGAAATATAGATATATATTAACTTATAGGCTTTTAATATATATATATAAAGGGAGCTCTAAGTTCTATATAACTCTTAATCTAGCATAAAACTAACACTAATTAGTAGTTAACCTTATATATTATACTACTTAACTCCTATAGATTAGTAAGGATATCACTTAAAGAGGCAAAGTAATAACTCCTATACTAGGTTGATAATCTAGTATATAAGAGACTTATTTTTATATTATCTAGGTTATTAGATATAAAGAGTAGGTTTTCTTATAGTATACCTATCTTCAAGATCTTAATATACCCCTATATCTATTATATATATAATAACTTTATTAATATAACTTATTACCTATAAATACTGCTTTAATAATAAGAATAAGAGATAATAGATAAATAATAGATCTGTAAATATTATAACAGGCTAATATAATAAGAGTACTGCTATAGAATTATCTATTCTAATAAGATCACTATATTTAAGCTTAAAATCTATCCTCTCTAAATCTATACTGATACTCTTTAAAAACACCAGAAATCTATAATATCTACGCTTATATATACTAGAATATTATAAAACCTTTACTCAAAATACTTAATTTATTTATTATAAAATAAGTATTACTATTAACCTTATAATTATTAAGGAGGGATTGCTTTTAACCTGGAACTATAACTTATATCTAAATAAGGGGTATATCTAATACTACTAGTAACTTTATACTAAAATAATATATTATTTAGTATATAGCAAATAACCTACTAGTAGATATAGTAAAAGACACTAAAACGCTATAATAACTTATAGTATTATTATTAACACTACTAATACCTGCCTAAACCTAGAATTATTCTAACTAAGAGGTATAAAATAAGAGTATCTATCTCTTTATACCTTAAAACAGCAAAGTATCTTTTCTATTTAGTTTATAGATAGAAGTGTGGCTTAAGTATTATTACCTATAGTAAGTATAATAACACTATAGTAAGTAACTATAGCTACTACTATATAACTTATAATATTCTTACTACTAATAATAAACCTAGTATTCTAGAGGAAATAGTAGAAAAAGATAATACTAAATAATAGTAATACTACTTTACAGATCTATAAGGGGTATTACTAAGACCTAAAATATAAAACTTCACTTTAACTATACTAGACCTAGTAACTAGAGAACTAGCTATCTTAGTATAAATAAGGGAGACTTATACTATAGTAGAAGCTTTAACTAAAGACTCTACTAGCTAAAACCTTACTAGGATATTTATTTACCTTCTTTTATATAATACTATTAACTACTATAGCAAATCCTTCTATATCTAGCTAATTAATACTATAATTAGAGCTATTAGTTATAGTAACTTTATACTATTAACTTATTATAGAACCTCTAGTCTCTCTAACTATAAAAGCATTTATAAATAACTATAAATAGGATTAAATATTTAAATTTAGTAATAAAACTATAGAGAAAGAGGTAAATATAAAAATCCTCTTTTACCTTAAAATCTATAAGGCTAATAGTCTTATAGATATACCTTTATAGAGAGAGTTTATATATAACTTTATTAATCTACTATTTATATTCTAGAACTAAGCTACTATAAATATTATTTAATAACTCTATAACTACCTTATAATAGGTAAAATATATACTGCCTATAATTTTCTATAAGTTATAGATTAACTTTTTATAATTATTACAGAGAATAACTTCTACTTCTAGATAACTAAGAAAGCAGAAGAACAGGCAAATAAGAATACTATATTTATAAAGCTATAGAAAAATAAAGACTTTACTAGAGAGATTATAAGCAGTAATAGTAAGAAAAGAGTAAAGTTTATACCTTTATAGACTAATAATAAAAGAAATATACCTATAAATAATAAAGCTTTATAGCTACTTAACCTTAGTTTAACTTTAAATACTAAACCTACTCTAAATATTATAAACGCTTAAATTAGACTTAAAATAACATATACTCACTTATATACTAACTTATAGACCTAACTAAGCTATATACTAATAAGATAAAGTATAGTAATAAAGGTATAAATATATTAAAGCTAAAACTCTATATCTTCTAGGATATATATAAGAGAGTAGGCATTATAAAGGAATAAATACTATTTACTTTTCTAATTATACTTAAAGGAAGAGTATTATATTATTACTATAACATAATTTGCTAAATTTAGCCTTATCTTAACCCAGATCAGATTATTACTAAGCTTAGTAAACGTTTTAAAATAGAGAAATTTAAATAAATATACCTTGCTAAATAAAATATAACTATACCTATTTTAATTATAAATAATAATCTATCTATAATGAAGCTTAAAGCCTTAGATTTACTAATTAACACTCTTATAAAAATATAACCTATATTAAATACTATCTATAAAAGTAATAAGATCTTATATAACTAACTCCTTTAAGGTTACTAAGAGGTTAAGAAATATAAATAAGCTACTATAAACCCTATAATAAAGTTTAAAAGCCTCTATAACTAGCTTAAAGTTATAAATAGCAATATAGTTATATTTAGAAATAGTTAATTACCTCTATAACTATAATACTATACTAAGTAATACTAAACAGATTATAAGTATAATAGCTAAGGCTAGAATAATTAATTTAGCTGCTCCAGTCTATACTAAAACTTTAAATAAAATAATTTAAAGTAGTAATAAGATCTCTAGAAGCAGAGATACTATATCTATAAGAAAACAGGCTACTATTTAATAAATTATATATAAAAAGAGAGGGATAAAGCATACTCCTACTTTTAAAGCAATTTATAAATTTAAGATACTTTAAAGATAGCTTACTAATAATTCCTCACTTAATATAAAGGGACTAAAAATAAGAATTATAATAATTTAATAATAAATAATAAAGAGGATAAAGAGATTAAGATATACCTCTAGTTACTCAGAAAAGGGTAAAACAGTTAAGAGGACTAATAATCTAATAATAAATAGCAGATATTATTCTTTGCCTAATTTATAGACCTAAACACCTAATTAACCTATTTAGTAGATAAGAATACTATTACTAAGTATCTACTTAACTAAGCAGCTTACTATAGAATTACTTACTATAATCCTTTTAAATAAATAACTAATAATACCCCTATTAATATCTTTATACTTAATAGAAAATATTCTTTAAAGACTTTCTAGAATATTATTCTAGATATAGAAGCTATAGGATTTTTAATAGCTAGTTATAACTAGTTTATTATGCTTAAAAGAACTAAGTTACTTAATATTATAATTAACTCTACTATTATAGAAGGGATAAGTATTAAATTTGGTCTAGAGAGAGCAATTAAATTAATAGGAATAATAATTATTCCTATACCTTTTAGAGACATAATATTCTATATTATATTAGCAAATACCCCTTTTCTTCTATACCTTATAGATATAGATAAACTAGGCATTTAATTTAATAATTTAAGAAACTATTTATAATAAAGAGACCTAATTATCCCTATTATCTATAAATAGAATTATCTATAGCTACTATTAGATATAGAGAAGATATTAGTCTAGAATAACCTTATAGAGATAAAGTTATACTAACTCTATTAACGCTTTAGATATCTATTAGTCTACTAACTTTATAGGGTTTTATAGCAGTTAGGCTACTAAGTTAAAATATAAATACTTAAATATCTTATAAAGTTTTATAAATATCACTAACTTAATATAGAAGCTCTAAATTGCTTTAAATTTACTTTTAAGAATAACTATAACTTTAACTATACTATAGTTATTAATATTATTTACCTTAACTTAAAACCAGTACTTTATATAGTTAATACTACTACTACCTTTAATATAGGAAGATATCTATAAAATCTCTTAGTAAGCATAGCACTTAATGCTCTTAAATAATACTAGATCTATACCTATCTTAGACCTCTAGATATAGTAATTACTAATACTAATACTAATTTTAGCTTATCTAAGTAGTATAGTATACTCTATTTAATATTAATAACTACTACTAAAGTTCCTATTAAAGCTTATAACTCTATAGATAAGATTAAGAGATATTATATAATTCTTTAAAAAGTCTATAAAATAATTTACTAAAACCTTTCTAATATAGATTATAAAATAGTCCTCTAAATAGCTTTAAAAGCTATTAATAATATTATGGAGCTAAAAGGCTTAGTTTTAATATTACTTATCTTTAGAGTATACCTATAGCTTACTAATAAATCCCCTCTATCTCTAGAAATCTAGAAACAGGTAGCTATTATATAAAGGGTAATAGAAGACCCCTAAAAAGTCTAGGCCTTATACTAAGTTTTAGAAGTTCTTACTACCTATAATAGACTACATATATCTAGAACCCTATAGCTACTACTACTTTTACTTATATATATCTACTATAAAAAAAGAGCTAGTAAGAACTATATAAACTCCTTACTATTAATAGTAAGATCTATATACTTAACCTCCTATATAGACCTTAAACCTTCTAATTAACTATTATTTACCTATAGTATAATACTAGTATTACTAGTAATACTAATAAGAATAATAATAATATATTAAAGGACTCTCTAGACTAGAATACTAGAAGAATAGAAGGACTAGATAGGAATAACACTATACTAGTGCTAATACTAATATTACTATCTCTATATAAGAGGGGCAGACTACTAAAAAACTATATAGAAGCTATTATAATACCTACTATAGGTTTAATATAAAGAAGTAACTACTTTATAAACTAAAATAGATAAGAGGATATTATAATTAATACTATTTTTATTATTAATATAGTAAAAGCCCTTAGCTAAGAGATTAGTAATACTATAACCTTTTTAATAGTAAAAGAGCATTTAGATTATAACCTTACTATCTATCTATATAAGGAGGGTATTATTATAATACTAGGAGAACCTTTCTCTACTTCTATAATAGCTAAGATAACTACACTTTAGAAATATAGTGTTTTTAAAATTATCCCCTATAATACTACTATTTATAGTAAAACCTAGGTTTTTAAGTTCTATATAGTTTATAAAGTTAAAGAAGAAGAAACTAACTAGCTTTATAAAAAATTATAACTTATTATTTAGAGTTATAATAATAATAATAAGACTTTAATCTTTATATAATTATCTATAATTTAAAGAGTAAGCTAATAACTACTTTTTGCTTTAGTACTATTTCTTATAGTAAAAGAATTTATTCTATAGCTTAGAGATATTATATAAGTATATATCTAATCTAAAATAAAGCTTAATAAAATAATATTAATAGATCTCTTAAATAAGATTTAAAGTAAATACTCTAAGAATTAGATTATAAAGATTATTAAATCTCTATATAGTATTATAGAAGCTAGAACCTATTAATAGGTAATTTATAGTAAGTATTATAGAGAAAAGATTAAGATAGATTAATCCTTATTTAATCTATACTTATTAATCTCCTTAGCTATTACTAATAGCTTTAGTATTATTAATATATAAATTAATAATATAATTAGACTTTTAATACTAAGTTTCTCTAATTAAGAGGATAATAAATTTATAAAAGCTAGGTTTATTATAAAGAATAAATAGTAACTTAATCTAACTAACTTATTAATATTTAATAGTAATATTATTATACTAAATATAAATAGTAGTCTTACTCTATACTAAAAGAATTAAGGAAATAAAATTAAGCTTATTAACTTAAAGGCTACTTTAACTAAATAAAGATAGTAATATATTTAGTAAAGAGTAAGAAATATATATATTATATAGCCTCTAGCCACTGCATAGTGATTTTACCTGCTTTATAACAGACCTTCTAACTCCGCGCCGCGCCTCCTAATAATACACATAGCCTTCAGTCACGTGATTCTATCCTAACCACAGCCGCACTTGCACGTGCCCATCTACAGCCTTACAATCCTCAACTTCGTTATAGGATAAGGATAAGAAAGAGAGATAGGCACAAAGCCCTGCTTGCAGAGCTTTTTATGCTTCTGGCTATGAGAACCTCTTAGGAGGTTAAGAAGTTATCTCTTATATATGTAGCACCTTGCTAGAAGGTTTACCTTTTAGGCGTTTTTCCCAGGCTATAAGAGCCTTAGTAGCCTACTTAGCTCTAATATAATTAGCCCTGTTATATATAGTATAGTATTACCTATACTATTACTATTCTACTAGTTTATTTAGCTAGAGTATATATCTAACTTTATATAAGGGTTTGCTTACTAGTAGAAATATATAGGGTTTTTATATTATTATCCTTAACTAGTAGAGGGTATAGGTTAAAGTGCCTCTATAGTGTTTCCCAAATTATACCTATAAACTAAGTGAATTTATTATAGTCTTTTTTGCAGGGGGCTGCGTTATAACTATAAACTTAATATATATTATATTAATTTACTAACTAGAGGTATACTTTAATCTATCTATAGCTATATAATATTAAGAGCTAACTACTAAAGATAAAAAAGTACTTAATTAATACCTTAAGTAGTAAAAGGAGAACCTTAACTATAGCTTTATATTTATATTTATTAACTTAGTAACTACTAAACTATTTACTTTTATTAATAACTCTTTTACTAATAATTTAGACCTCTTATTATAGATCAGATTTATTATTATTCTTACTAATAAAATAATAAATAATAATATATTTATAATTTATAGTAATACTACTCACTTTAGCTTAATAAAGTATAAGAGGGTTATCTAAAGTATTCTAGCTTCTAAGGTTTATAGAATAGTTACTAGTATAAACCTTATCTATACTATTATAATAATACTTTAAAAGATCACTAACTATCTTAAAAGACCTTATATCTCTATAATTATCTATACTAATTTATACTTACTATATAAATACCTTATTAAGCTTAGTACTATAAAGGAGAAGTAACTTATAATTAATATTATAGTACTTTAATAGTTCTATAAGAGGAGGGAGATCTTTAAGGTATAATAGATTAATAGTAATAATAACCCTATAAATACTTTTATAAAGAGTACTCTAAATTAGACCCTTAAACACTTTATTAATAATAATAAAGTAATAGTTTATATAGAGGAATAGGTAACTTAGGAGAAGAAGGCTAAGAAGTTAGATAAATAGTGCTAGGTATATTAAAGCAGCTCTAGTATCTTAGAAGAGGAGGATTTAACTATACTAAATATAGAATAAGATTAGTATATAATCCTATACTGTTTTTACGTTTTTAAACCCACTTTAGGTTTATAATAGGTATTAGTAATATAGGAGTATATTTTAGCAGGTTATAGTATATCTAGCCTTAAAGAAAAGACTACTAGTATTATACTAATACTATAACCTATAAAGTAATAGGATATATGCTGCAATTAATAGATATATATAAGGTTATATAACCTATTACTACTACTAATATAGTTAAGTAGAACTTAGAAATATAGATATATATTA
Organism: Colletotrichum neosansevieriae; assembly: GCA_036785495.1. Taxonomy (NCBI): domain Eukaryota; kingdom Fungi; phylum Ascomycota; class Sordariomycetes; order Glomerellales; family Glomerellaceae; genus Colletotrichum; species Colletotrichum neosansevieriae. Next base: position 40,105 of record JAVHLV010000254.1, on the reverse strand, counting down.
ACTTATAGGCTTTTAATATATATATATAAAGGGAGCCCCAAGTCCTGTGTAACCCTCGATCCGGCGTGAAACTAATAGTAAGCCTTATTATAAAGGAGATATTTTAACTATAGATAAAACTCTGCTATATTACTATCTATAACTACTAGCTATAGTAAAAGGTTATAGAAGAGTATATTAAGGTTATTTATATCTCTTTAGCTAAATTAATAATATTAAGATTTATAAAATCCCTTTTATAGTAGCTTTATAAGCGATTTATTACCTAATTAAGCTTTATTAATAAGTTATAAATAATAATAGAGGCTTAGAAGAGAGAGAGGTTATATAGTATTAATAATAATATTAAGCCTAGATTTAAATAGGTTTAATACCTAACCTAAAGAGGTAACTCTTTAGTTACTATATTTATTAAGTTAACTTACTAAATACCTCTCTAACTATAATATTATACTAATATAAAGGAGAGAATATCTTATTGATATTTAAGCTCTTAACTATATAATTTAGAAGAAACTTAACTTATATAAATCAGATATATCTTCTTTATCTTTTACTAATTCTATTATTTTCCTTCTTAGAAGTTAATAATATCTTTATAAATAATATTAATAAAACCTTATTATTAATAGTAATATCTTCTTTAAATACTCTATAAATAGTAATAAAATGTAATAAAGAGTTATAATCCCTCTTATTATAAATAAGTAATTTTATAAAATAAAGTAGTCTAATTAAGATAGGATAAATATCTAGAAAAGACTAATACTCTCTTTATATAACCACCTCTCTTATTAATAATATTTTTAAGTTAGTACTACTTAAAAAAATATATTATTATTAATATTTTAGGTGAACTCTATAAGTTCTTAGGTAAATAAAGAAACTAAGTTATAATACTATAATCAAGAGCTAATGGCCTAAATACTTTATAATAATCTATATATAATATTAAGGAATAGTACTAAAAAAGGAATTATAAAATAAGTTATAAAGTTATTAATAGATATATTAAAGATATTAAATTACTTTATATTAAGGTAATTAATATATAGATATAAATTTAGATACCTAGGTATATATCTTTAGTAGATATAGAATTCTGCTTCTCCTATTAGTTAGAAAAAATATCCCTCTATAGATACTTTTAAAGTAAAGATAATAAGCTTTTTTCTTTAATACTTTTATTTCTTTATAATCCTTATAATTCTTTATTATTCTTATTAATATTTATGAATCTTAAACTAGACTCTCTTGTTAAAGTATTATAAATTTTCAATTATACCTAAACTTCCTTACTTTACTAATTATTACTTAATATTCTCTATTAGCTTCTCTTTTACTAAATACCTAGCTATAACTAATTTTTATTATTCTGCTCTTTTATTACTCTATCTATTTCTAGAATACTTAACTAGCTCCTTATATATTATTAAGAAAAGGTAGATAGCTATAGTATTAACTTATTCTAGCTACTAGAAAGATATCTATATTTCTTAGCTAGTATAGACTAATCCTTGCTCTATATAATCTTAAATACTACTAGCTAAGTAGGAATTAGTTAGGTATTATTCTTTAGTTAGCTATAGAGAGCTATAGCTATCTTAGAGTTAAGAATATAGTAATATAGACCTTAGGAAGTAGATTTCTAAGGCTACTAATATAGATATATCTCCTATTTTATAAACCCTATTTCCTTAATAAGCTTAATATAGATTTTATAATAATATAAAATATTATACTATATTAAGGTAGAATAGTTATAGATATAGTTTCTAAGAGATATTAGCTATAGAGTTCTATTAAGAAGTAGAGATTTCTTTATAAATTAATATTTATCTATTACTAAAGTAAGGGCTTTTAATAAAAGTATAATATAGAGTTAACTAAGATATTCTAACTTTAGGCTAGTATATTCTTAAGATATTAATGTTTTATTCTATATATAAGTATTTTAGAAACTTAATTTCTAATTCTCAACTATATTTTATATAATATTAACTAGTGAGTAGATATAGCTTTAGCTTTTTAGTAAATATTCTTTAATATTATAATAACTTACTTTAATATCTTCTATAATATAAGTTTTAAAGTTTAGATAGAATTTAATAAAGTAGTATACTTACTATATCCTTATAGATAAGTAGGTTTTATAAAGATATTAAAGAATTAGTTACTAGTTATTAAACTTCTTATAGAAGCTAGTCTATATTTTCTTAAATACTAACTTAGTCCCTATAGATAAAGTAGCCTTTTATATCTCTATAACTTTATAATAGATATAAGGGCTTTTTCTATTTATAATAATATATATCACATATATAGGCACAGAGCAAGTAGGAGGAAGTTATCTATTATAGTAGAAAAGGAGTAGCTATAGGTAAGAGTCTATATATAGAGCCTTATATAGTGGGTATAGCACTTAGAGGATAGTGCTAGTAGCACTAAGAGCTCTAGAGGAGGTCTGGGCTATATAACACACCCCCCTAGAAATAGCAGAGCAGGCTAGTAGAGTAGTCTCTATAAAGGCAGTTTTAAATAGAAAAGAAGCTATCTATAATAGAGTATATATAATACTTATAGTATATAGTGAGATATTAGTAATATAAGGGGGCTGCCTCTAGTTATCACTAAAGAGGCTTATTAGATATATAAGCCCAGTAAATATATATTATACTAGTCTATAAGTATAGTCTTTAACAGCATAATATGCTTAGGAAAATATACTATCCTGCAGGTATAGTCTTTGGCGCTGCAGCACCAGCTTGTGGGTTAATTATAGGGTAATAAAGGAAAAAATTGAGCGTAATAGAGGGGGTTATAGCGCATGCAGTGCGGCGCAGCGTAGCGGGTGCGGCGCGGCGCAGCGAGTGCGGGTGCAGCTTAGCGCAGCGAAGCGGGTGCGGCTTGGCGCAGCAAAGCGGGCGTGGCGCGGCGCAGCAAAGCGGGTGCGGCGTGGCGCAGCGAAGCGGGTGCAGTGTGGCGCAGCGAAGCGGGCGCAGCGTGGCGCAGCAGACGTGGCGCAGCGGGTGCGGCGCAGCGGGCGTGGCGCGGCGTAGCAAAGCGTACAGGGGCCCCCTGTCTGTAGGTTTTTAGACCCTCAGGTGGGCGCACACAGGCGTATTACAGCGCGCAAGTTGGCATAACGCAGCATGCAAGTTAGCATAACGCAGCGTGCAAATCGGCGTAACGCAGTGCGCGAGAAGAGTAGAGGTAAAGAGTGTGTATAAGATTAACTCTCCTACACCTATAGCAGGTAATAGTCAGGGTAATACAGGGCTAGGCTTATAACTATTATATATATAGACATAGAGCAAGTGGGAGGAAGTTATCTATTATAGCAGAAAAGGAGTAGCTATAGGCAAGAGTCTATATATAGAGCCTTGCACAGTGAGTGCAGCGCTTAGAGGACAGTGCTAGTAGCGCTGAGAGCTCTAGAGGAGGTCTGGGCTATGCAATAATATAGATATAAGCTTAATCCTTATTACTAAGTTAAGCCTCTACTTATATAGCTAGTTTATTCTCCTTAGATATACTATTATTAAAAATATAAAAAGATCTCTTTTACTATTCTTACTTAGCTTAAAGTAAGTTATTTAGGTTAATATAGTAGATATAGAGCTACTATTATATTTCTAAAAGTATATTACTAAGGGCTATCCTTATTTATTTATTAAAGTTTATAATAATAATATTTAGTCAGTATAATAATAATAAGGATCCTATGCGCAGTTAGGGTTTAGAAATAAGGGTCTAATAAGCATATTAATTAAAGTTATATAAATAAAGCTATCCTTATACTAAATTATAGTATACCTAGTGCTCCTCTTATATATTATTAAGTCCCTAAGTTACTACTTTTGCCTCTAACCTATATATAGCTTAACATTATACTATATATAGCCTGCTTATTATAGTAAGGTACTACTTATAGTTATCATACTCCTTCTTATTAAGAACCTAGTTTATATATATATATTAAACCTTTCTAGCATAATCCTCTATAGTAATATAGACTTTAAATACCTTTATATCACTCCTCTTATAAAGTTATTTAAAGATTATCCTTCTAAGTAGCTTTATAAATAGGTTAGCTATATTATTTATTAATAATATATACTTAAAATTAACCTTATTATATGTAATAACCTCTTGCATAAAGTAGTTATAGACCTATATATACTTTATATAGTTATTTACTAACTTCCCCTTTATAAATATAATAATATCTATATTATTAACCTATATATAAAGGGGTTCTCTAAGCTCTACTCTAGGTTTACTCAGGAAGTTATATATCTAGAGCGCTTCTAATATAATTAATAATACTATATAATACTTAGCTTTAGTTAATAACTTAGAGACTATAGCTTATTATTATAATCTCTATAAAATAGACTTATTAAGTATAAAGAAGATCTATCCTATTATTAAGTATACTATATCCTTATAGTTAGTATAGTTACTATTAATATAGCTATAAAGACCCTATTTATTTAGGTCTCTAGCTTTATATTTATTATTATAACTTATTACAAAAGAGGGATATATACTAAGGTACTATATTAAGTACTTTACACCCTTCTTATATAACTTATTAAAATAATAGGAGAACCTAGTTTATAGTTCTATATTAAAGGAGAGATTTAGCTATATTATAAACACTCTAAAGCTAACTTTACCTAATACTCTCTAGTACTAGCTCTAGAGATTTAGATTTAGTAAGGTCTTTATACTAAAAACTATAGAGTTAAGTATCTTAGTCTTAATAAGTATATTTATAAACCTAATCTCTACTTTAAATTCTTATATTATATTAGCTAAATATATCTCTTAGTTAATAATAGTTCTCTAATATATCCTATTAAAGATAAGTTAAATACTAAGAAAGCTATTAGATACTCTAAGGTTATTAACCTTAATTTCATTACTTATATATTTATAGATTATATCTAGAGCAGCCTCTTATTTTATTACTAAAATATTATTAATATATATTATTATTATAATATTAAGACTTTTATTATAGTAAGTTATATTATCTAAGTATAGTAGTATAAATTCTACTTACTGAAAAATCTCTTATAACTTCTTTTATCACTATCTCTCACTCTATTATAGCCTATATAGAGCTTTATAGAGTTTAATAACTTACTCTTAATCTTCTTTATAACTATATATAGCTATAAAGCTACTATATTATAGATATATAAAGAACTTCTTAATTAAAGAGAAAGTTATTATATAAACTACCTCCTCTAGCTCTCTATTTAAATATATTTTAATTAAGTCCTACTACTATATAAAATATTCTTTTTGCTATATATAGACTAATAAGATCTACTATAACACTATTTAGGATATTATAGTATATATCTAGGTAAAGTCTTACCTAGAGACTTATAGAAAGCCTCTTACTATAATCTATACTTTATACTTTATTAGCTTACTATAAGCTTTTTTATACTTCTAAACCTATTTAGCTATTAATTAGAAGCTTTATAATACCTCCTCTATATTAGGTTTATAGTTATAACGCAGCCCCCCGCAAAAAAGACTATAATAAATTCACCTAGTTTATAGGTATAATTTGGGAAACACTATAGAGGCACTTTAACCTATACCCTCTACTAGTTAAGGATAATAATATAGAAACCTAATATATTCCTGCTAGCAAGCAAACCCTTATATAAAGTTAGATATACACTCTAGCTAAATAGACTAGTAAAACAGTAATAGGGCTAATTATATTAGGGCTAAGTAGACTACTAAGGCTCTTATAGCTTAGGAAAAACGCCTAAAAAGTAAACCTTTTAGTAAGGTGTATATAAGAGATAACTCCTTAACCTTCTAAGAGGTTCTTATAGCTAGAAGTATAAAAAGCTCTGTTATAAGTAGGGCTTTATACCTATCTCTCTTCCTTATCCTTATTAATCTATAATAAGTTCTCTAAGATATTAGCATTAAACCTAGCATATTAATATGCTAGCTATATATAAGGTATATCTTTTAACGTTAATAATATATAAAATATTATATATTAGTTTAGTATTAATATAATTAATAAGGCTCCCTGTTTTATTAAGCAGCCTATATAATACTAAGAGCATATTATTAATATAGCCCTTAAGAGAGCTCTTATTAATATCTCTATAAGGGACTTATAGATATACTAACTTATTATATATAAGTAAGTAGACTTAGCAGCAGAGATTAGACAGGTTATTAAGCACTCTATAGAGTAGCCCTTCTTTAAATAAACTCTCTATAATACTAAGGCAGAGGCAGCCCTTTAGGGAAATATTAGTAAGTATAGCTTATGCTAACTAATAGAGAGAGCATTGCTAATAACAGCACAGCTAGCAGATAAAGCAGTAATAGAGATAGTATTAGCAGCATAGGTGATAGGTAAGAGGATAAGTTAATAGATATTATTATTAAACTGTAAAGTTAAGGATTATAAGGCTATAGATAGGTATATATAAGTGTGGCTATAGTTAGGATAGGTAGTTAGTAATTACAATTATATAACTAAAGGCTATATATATTATCAGGAGGCGCGGCGCGGAGTTAGAAGGTCTGTTATAAAGCAGGTAAAATCACTATATAGTAGCTAGAGGCTATACCTCCTCCTTATTAATAAACTATAACACCTCTTTTTCTATAAGTCTATATATCTTAATAAATACTATCTCTACCTACTCTAACTAGTTATTTATAGATCTATTCTATACTTCTATAATAGTTATTAAGTCTATATAAAGCTATAAATATATTTCCTAATTACTTATAAAGGGGTTAGTTATAAAAGATATAGTATATGTATAAGCTATACCCTCTCTTTCTAGAGACCTAGTCTCTCTAATTTATAGAAATACTTTATATATTTATTCTATAATCCCTTATATATAGCTCTAGAACTATAGACCTTAACTAGGTAGTAATATTTATTAATACTTCTCTAGCTCTATTATAGATTTTTAAAAGATAATATTAAAACATATAATAACCTTATTCTGCTCTAGTATTCATATTTTATATACTTAGTCTCTATAATAACTAATAAGGATATCTTGCTCTATATATATTACTATCTTTTTGCTCTTAACCTTAATTAATATAAGTAAAGTAGATACTCTTAATAACTTATAACTAGCTTATATTAAGTATATAGTCTCCTCTTAAGCTTAATAACTTATTATAGAGTGCCTGAAATAGATATATTATCTATAATAGCTATAGTATAGACATAGTTATAGTATAGAAATAGTTAATAATATAAACCACTACTATAAGTAAATATAGCTATAAATTCGCTAAGACCTCTAAATTAATACTTTAAGTATATACCTTATCTAGAATAATCTAAATTATATACTCTACTATACTATTCTATTTATTTATATATAGTAATAATAACTCTATCTTTATTTTATTATTCTATAGTATAGCCTTAAGATAAGTTACTATAAACTCTCCTATATTATCTATATAGATAATCTTTAGTATTATACTAAAGGTATTTTTCTATCCTTAGAGATAAATCCTTAACTAATATACTAATTTATCCTTTTTATCTATAAAAGTAATTACTTAGAAGTATATTTTATTATTTATAATTAGCAAGAAGTACTTAAAATACTTTACTAACTTTACTTCTCTAATATTAGTATAGAGAATATCCCCTATCTTCTCTATATAGCACCTTAGTATTTATAGAAAGTATCTCGGGCTTTTTAAGAAATTATAGATTTTATAAAGTTATAGAACCACTAACTTAGAGAATATTATATAATAGCTCTTTATTATCTATATAGTCTTTTTTATTTCTTTAAAGTCTAGATAACTAAGTCTTCTATACTGAAGCTTAGATTTAGTCTTCAATTATATAGTATATATTATCTATATACCTAAGTCTTACTTATATACTATATTAAGGTTAAATCCTCTTTAGTATATATTAAGTATTATAAGTACTTATCTATTAGCTTTAATAAGCTTATTCTTATTAAAGTAACCTCCACTAAGGTAAAGTCTCTCTCCACTAAATATATTAATTATGAAACTTAGTATATATAATATATTTCATAATTATATTAACTCTCTATTATTAAAATATAATATAACTATTTCTATATACTTAGGGTAAATAAAACTTCCTTCTACATATATTATGCACAGAGTTATTAATAAAATATACTTATTATTATTATACTATAGTATATTATTTATTTATTATATATTTATATCTAAGTACTATTACTTTACTTAACTATCCTTAAAATAGTCTCTTCTCTTTTAGTATTCTTAGGTATAGTTTTATATACTAAATATATTCTAAGATCACTCTATACTACCTAAAAGTTATTTAAGTCTATAAAGATATAGTAAACTTACTCTATTATTTTCTAAGTCTTTTTTATAAACTCCTTCTTAGTTATATCTATCTTATTACTACTTTCTTTATAGTATTAATAAACTTTTATTATTTACTTTATAGATAAGATATACTTACTATATAGTATTTCTTAGGTTACGTAATTATTAATAACGTAATTGATAGCTTAAAAGGGAAATAATAAGTATAAATAAGTTAATATTAAAGTGTCTACCTTCTAAGTAAAAGGGAGTATTCTAGAGAGGAAGAGGCAAGTTATTTATACTTAAGGCTTGGTTTCTAGAGCCTTCTATAGCTGCGTAAGCTGCTTACTAAGCTACCCTACTTACTTCCTTATTTAGGTTATTTATTAAGTAATTTAGTAACCTAAAACCCTTTTAGGTTTAACCTTAACTTAGATAGTGAAAGCTAGCAGTTTCTATAGCTTTCTGGAGGCTTCTTCTAATAATATACAGTGTATCAATAATACTATAATACACTGTATTACGTAATTAACCTCTATTATATAGCCTCTATATTATTATATATTTTTATTTCAGGGTTTTATAGTATATCTCTTATAGTATTAATATAGCTATAGCTATTCTATATAATCTCTTTTCTTAAACTCCTTTTTAGTATCTTCTTTAGGTATTTTATCTATTTTTAAGTAATAAGTATAGACTTTACCTTATTAGTTATATAAGCCTTATCCTAGAGGTCTGCTATAAGTTCTTTAATAGTTATTATAGATCTATTATAATACTTTAACCTTTAGTAAATAGCTTAATTATAGTATTACTTTTCTACTCCCTAGATAAATACTTAAATAGTATCTTTAGAAGAGATAGTACTACCTACTTAATAATATCTATATTATAGCTTGCTAAACTTTAAGATATATAATATAGAGTTACTCTTTATAAACCTAAGAGTATATATCTAGTTTTATAATTATCCTCTTAGGATAATATTAATAATAGTATATATCTATATAAGTATATTTTAAATTTGCAAACCACTCTATATATATACTATAAAGAATTATAGCCTTTCTATAAAAGTATTATATATCTTAATTATAATCTAGAGATTCTCTACTAAAGTTAATATATCCCTAAGAGTTACTCTATAAAATGCTATTAAGATTTATACTTATATTAACTATATAATCTAATTTATAAATCCCGTTAAGTATAGATCATTAGAAAACTTCAAATGCAGTTTAGGAGTCTTACTAAGTATCTATATTATTAATAAAGTATCTATCATTATAATATCTAAATAGCTAGTCTTATTCTATATACTAAAGTAAGAATAAACTAGGCTTACTAAGGTTCTTAATAGCAGCAGCACTATTAAAGAGAATATATCTCTATTACTATTATTAACTATAAATAGCATTAAAGTAGTTTCTTATATACTCTATAACTATATTTAAAAAGCATTATGCTTTTTATATATCTATTAATAAGCTAACTAAAGCTTAGTAATCTTCTACTAAAGATCTATAATAGCTTTATTCTAAGGCCTTACTACCTCTAAGCTCTATAGTATACTTATAATAACTATAGGTAACTATATAACTTCTTAAGAGTATATTAATATAGGTATAATATATATATTATATTAAATAGTTATATAACTTTACTTTACTATTTTAATAACTACTTTAAGGTAGATCTACTTTATAATATTATATAGATTATACTACTATATAATAATAATAAGGGTCCTATATATAGTTATGGGTTAGAAATAAGGGTCTAATAAGTATATTAATTAAAGTTATATAAGTAAAGCTATCCTTATACTAAATTACAGTATACCTAGTGCTCCTCTTATATATTATTAAGTGTTAAGTTATACAGTATAGAGTGCAAAATAATAGTGTATTATATATGTAGCTATCTAGAAATCTCTGCGCATAGATCCACGCGTTATTTACGCCTAAAAGTAACTAATATCTATGTCACACTATTGCGCCACAGTTACTGCTACTTTTACACACACTTAGCACATTACTATATATACTAAGGGGTTAATTTAACACCCCTTTAGTTTCAATATAATATAGCATAATATAGCGTAATTTAGTATAGCTAGCTAAGTTTGCTAATTAACTATAAAGCACTTAAATCCAGATCTAAATATATTTATTTAACGTAAAGTTATTTAATATCCTATATATGCACTAATAACTTTATAACATATTATTTACCTATCTTAGGATCCCCTCTCTATTATTATCTCTTAATATTATCTATAGGTTATTATAAAGTATTTAGGCCCTTAGCCCTTAATTATAGTATTATAACTTAGTCTTCTTATTTAATTTAAGGCTTTATAGACTCTACCTAGAATATTATTAATAACAGACTTATTTAAGTAGTGCTAACTTAACAATATTATTAGTGAGAGGAATTATTATATAGAGGGGATATTACTCTTTTTATAGTTATTTATCTTAGCTTAATTTAACTACTTTGTTTTATAGAATTGCTTATTTATAGTAAGAGGGATTGCTACTCTCTATTATCCTTTATTGCTACTTATAGAGTATTTTAAGAAGGTATTGCTATTAATAGTAAGGTCTTATTAATATAGCTTATAAGGATATTATTCACTTCTGAGGAGGGGTTATTATATAATAGTAAGAAGGCAAAGAAGATACAATCTTATATAAATAAAATTTCTAGTAAATTATATACTTAAAGGCTTAAATATTAATATAATGCTCTTTCTTTTATATAGGTATAATATTATAGTTAGTAATAGATTTAGTTTAACTAGTATAGTAACTATAAAGTTACCCCTTTAGGTTAGGTATTAAGCCTACTTAAATCCAGACTTAATATTACTGTTAGCGTCTTATAACTTCTCTCTTTTCCAGGCTTCTATAATTATTTATAACTTATTAATAAGGCCTAACTAAGTAATAAATTTCTCATAAAACTGCTATAGAAAGGCTTTTATAAGTCTATTTACTATTAATTTAGCTAAAGAAGTATAGATAACCTTAATATACTCTTCTATAACCTCTTAATATAGCTAGTAGTTATAGATATTAATATAGTAGAGTTTTATCTATAGCTAGAATATCTTCTTTATAATAAAGCTTACTATTTATAGGTTATTATACTAGATTATAACTTTTAGTATATTAATAACTATAGAACTTATAAACTTAGGTAGTTTATTATTTAAGAGAGAGACTTATAAAGTAGTAATAAGTTAACTAGTAAATAACCCTTCTTTTGCTACTTATAAAAGGGTAAGGAGCTCTACCTCTATAGTTAATATAGTAACTATATTCTACTTATTTACCCTCTATAATATTATGTCTCTAAAGAGCTTTATTATAAAGAATTAGGAACTCTTATAGTCTAGTATATTATTAGTAAAACTAGTGTTTAATATAACTTTAAGACCTTTAGTTAATTCCTTAGGAACTCTATATTTTAGGTATAGTCTCTTTATTTATATAAGATATTAAATAATATAGTTAGTAGTATATTAGTAATAAGGCTTAGGGTTCTAGTTAAAGTAAGTAAGTTTACTAACTATAAATAAGATATTAAGTTTTATTATTACTATAATATATAGTAGTAATCCTACCTTTTGCTAGTATTTTATAATATTAGCTTTTATTATCTCTCCTTTATAGAGAAGAAGCTTTTTTTATATTATTAAGGTTTTATAGTCCCTTATTAATTTACTATTTAGGAGTTTTAATAGCTTCTTAAAAAAGGATAACTATAAGAGCTATAGTTTATAATTATATTAATCTTAAATAAGCTTAATTTTTAGAAACTACTAAATATCTTTCTCTCCTTTAGGGTAATATTATAGTTAAAGTTTACTAATTAGCTATCTTATCTTAATCTCTTTAGAAGGAAATATATAAATATATAGTTATTAATATAGAAGAAGAATAGAATCTTACTATTCTATTAATAGCAGTTTTTACTAACTACTTACTTAAATTTACTTATTATAAACCCTATTTCTAGGTATTATTACTATAGGAGTAGTAAATAGTAAAGTTTATAGAGAGCTTTAAGTAACTTTAGAATATATCTACTCTTTTAATACCTTAGTGCTATCTTTATATTAACTTCTTTATTACGATTAGTATAAATAAAAGCGTTAACTATATTATATTATAGAAGGTTTATATTAAACTAGTTTATAACTATAATAAGAGTCCTAAAAAGTATACTAGCTAAAGTAGTAATATAGATATTGCTTGGGTTATAAGGCTGTTAATTATCTCTAATAATAAGTCTTACTTTAACTTTAATAAGTTTTCTATACTTATCTAGTTTACAGATATATACTTAGTAATAGCTAAGAACTTTATAACTTTATACTATTATACTAAGCACTTTAATCTATAAATTTAATAATTTATAACTATTTAGATATAATTTTTTAACTTCTCTAAACTTATCTCTTAATAAGTAACTAGCTAGTTAGCTATAAAATAAGGGTAATAATAGTAGATCTGTTTAGTAGGTTCTTTTTAGATACCTCTTTAACTTGTTCTTAGTAGAATTATTTATTACTATTAGACTAAGTAAAAAGCTCCTAGTTTTAAAGCCTAATACCTAGTTATACTCCTTACTCATACTAAGTTAGCTAAACTATAGATAAGTATAGAGGTTATCTTATTACTTAATTAATTTACTTAGCTTTATACTAACTAGAAATACTACTTTATAAAAGGTTTTTAAATTAATCCTCAATTTCTTAGATTTAGTAGTAATAATCCCTCCCTCTTTTATTTTAATATTCTCTATTACTTAGAAGAATAATAAGGATAGAGATTAAGATCAAGTAATAAGTTAGAACTAAGCTTAGAAGTATTTAAACTTATTTTATAGCTAGAACTTAGTTAGTATATTAACCTTTTTAGTTTCTATTAAATTAGTTAGTAGTAACTATCTAGCTTCTTTATTATCCTTAGTACTATTTAGGTTTAATATCTATTATAGTTTTATTAACTTAATAATATTATTAAAGTTGTTATATATCTCTTCCTAATTTATCTCCTAGAGGTTATCCTTCTACTTATTAATATTATTCCTAGATTTTATACTTTTATTAAACTTTATATCTCTTATAGTAATAACTTCTTACTTTACTAAGTACTATACTTAAGAGGAGTTTAATAAGGTAAAGCTAATAAAGTATTTAATCTAAGCTCTAAGGTTAAAGTACTAGAGATAGTTTTTATAAAGTTAAGCTTATATAGTTAAGGTAAATACTTTATAACTATATTATTATAAATAGGAGATATTTAGTATAGTAATATTACTCTCTATAAACTAGTATAGAAGTTTATATAGAGTCTTCTAATCTCTTAACTATAATAGAGTATAGTTATATATATAGGTTACTACTATATCGATCTCTAGCTATAAGTAAAGTAGAAGTTTTAAGAATAAATAAAGATATCTAGCCTTTATCTTTATAACTACTATAATCCTCTCTCTATCTCTATTTTAAGCTTAGGTATTTAGTATTAATAGCTTAATTTAAATACTTATTATTTAAATAAGGCTTTCTATCTCTAGATACTTTAGGATCTTATTATTATATTTAAAAGCCTTAATTATAATATTTAGCTCTCTTTTAACTAAGTAAATAAATTAAGTAAATACTCTTACTAAACTCCTTATTAAATAGTCTTTAAGATAGTAATCTTAGGTATAATCTAATAGTTAGTCTATAAAGAGTAGGAGGGTTATAAAGCCTCTATATTCTTATTTAAATAAGTAAAGATCTAGAGCTATTTATCTCCCTAGCATTAAGGTTATAATAAACTCTTTAGATATTTAGTATACTTATTAAATTATCTTCCCTAAGCTATATATATTATAGTGTATTATTATTAGGGGTATTCTACTCTTTACTCTTATACTATATATTACTATCTCTAGATAGTATATTATAGCCTCTTCTATATAGCTAAGTTAAGAATGCTAATTACTATAGATACTCTTCCTTAGCTTTCTTCTTATTAAGGTAGTATAGATATTATATTATAGAGGGATTAGAGTAGTATTATTATAAAACACTACTTAAGGTTTCTTGAGTATATACTTAAGAATATATTAATTATAGATATTAAGTACTTTAGTAATAGATATACTATCTTATTATTTAATATAGTAGTTATTTAGTCTATTATCTCAGTAAATACTCTTTTTCTTTAGGTTTCTATATAATATAAGATTACTTACTATAGTACTATAATAAATAGTATTAAAGAGGTATAGCTTTACTAAATAACCTTTAGGTTTAATAATATTTATAATTATAGATCTATACCCTTTAATTAGTATTAGTTTAAATTCTATAAGATAAAGTCTTTATTAATAATACTATATAGAGTCTTATAGTATTTAAGGTTATTTGGAATATAAACTATTAAACCTAAGTTTAATAATACTAATTTAGATAACTTATAGATATAGGTTATAGTAAATACTACCTTCTTAACTTCTATCTTTTCTCTATATCTCTTTAAGAGTTATTAGTTCTTTATAGAGATCTTTAAATAGTTAATCTTATTTACTAATTCTTCTTTATATTATTTCTTTATAAAGTTAGTAACTATTTTATTTAGAGTTTAGTTATTAAGTATCTTATTAATAAAGATATATTAATATTTTAATAAGTAGTAATAATCTATATATACTTAATACTTATTAACTTCCTTTTTATACTTATCTTATTAATTATTTAACTCTTTATTAAGTTATCTCTTCTTTAACTTACTTTAAAGTTAAGAAGTCTTTATTAAGTAGATTAAAAGCTTAGTTATTATTAATCTAAATACTTTATCTTTTATAATATATAACTCTAAGGTTATAGTATTAACTATTCCTAAGACTTTACTTTATATACTCTTAATAAAGTTATTAAGCTTTAGAGTTTTATTATTAGACTCCTTTCTATAGATTAACTTATATATTATAGTTTATAATAAGAAAGGGGTTTAGCAAGCAGTATAGATAAAGTTATTAAACTATCCTAACTTCTCACTACTCTCTACTATATTTACTATGCTTAATTTAAATATAGCTAATTTATATTTATTAATATATTTAGTAATAGATTTCTAAGTTATAATCTTTTCTTCATAAAGAACTTAAAGAACTTCTATATAAACTATTCTTATTAACTTAAGTTACTAAGTATTATTAATTTTAGTTCTTATCTTTAGCTAGAACATAGTATTAATAATAAAGTTTTAAGGTATAAAGTAAGTTAATTAATACTGAGAGTTAACTATTTCCTAAATATAGTTCTTAAATTAAACTATAATCTTATATAAGTTCTTAATATTCTTTATCTTATCTTTATATATTAATAGCTATACTATATATATATATTAGTCTTACCTTATTAAGTTATTAAAAAACTATACTAACTTAGATCCTATTAATATTACTTATTCTAACTCTAGTTAGGTTATACTAAACACTAGAGTAAATAATCCTCCTATCTTAGTATTCTAGATATTAGCTTTTAAAAAGTTAGCTTTCTAGAGGTAGTTTTAGAGCTTTAGCTTTTTTAAAATAATCTTTAGGATAGTATTAAGGTTCTCCTTCTCTATATTCTCTAGATTAATATATTTCTATAATTTTATTATCTAAAGTTATGTTAGATTTAATCCTATTATAGAGACTAATTAGCTAAACTATAAAGTATAGTTAAGGAGCTAGAGGCTATAATAATATTAATAATAGAGGGTTTACTATAAACTTATATATTAATAATATAGAGGTAAATTTAATACTATAGGTTTATCTAGATAGCTTTAATTAGTATTATTTATAATAATTAGCCTATTAATTATTAAATTATATAGTATAGAGTATAAAATTATAGTATATTATATATATAGCTATCTGGACATCTCTATATATAGATCTATAAATTCTTTATGCCTAAAAGTAGCTAATATCTATATTATACTATTGCGCTATAGTTACTGCTGCTTTTACATACACCTAATGTATTACTGTATACGCTAAGGGGTTGATTTAATATTAAGCCCCTGAGTCACTACTTATGCCTCTAACCTATATGCAGCTCAATATTACGCCGCGCCCGGCCCGGAGTTCTGCTCACCTGGGGGTCTAGAAAGGCTCTATAGAGGTATAGCAGTGCTAGATAAATAGATCTACTGCCTTATACACGCTTTATACCTTTCCATACCTTTCTACATAGTAAAAGTTTTTCCACTATATATAAGTAAGTATATAAGTAGGGTGCCCACTAACTTAGTATATATTACCTTAGTAATAAGTATAGCCTAACTTAGATATAAACTATATACTACTAGTATATAAGCTAATAGCTACTAATATATAGACTAAGTGCTGCTAGTATATAGACTAAGCCCTATATATACTCTATATCTTCCTAATTTAGATTTTTTTCTTCTTTCTTTTTTTCTCCTAGGTATAAAGTTAATAAATACTGCTATAATATATATTACTATATCTTTATATATTAATTAGGCACTATTTAGATATATACTAAGAATCTATAGATATTAATCTAGAAGTTTATAAATAATAGTATTAATAATATAGTTAACCCCTATTTAGTTTATAGATACTTTTATAGTATACTTAGTATATATATAGCACCTTTTAAAACTATTATAAAACTAATATATCTAGAACCTATTTTAAATAATAATATAAATTAAAACCCTAATAGTATATTTCAGTATACTTTAAGTATATATATAGACTAAGCTTAATATGACTATAGTTTATCCTAATAATATTATACTAATAATTAATATATATATATTTTGGCACCCCTAATATTCCCTAAGTATCTACTAAGTATATATAATAGCTACTCCTAATACTAAAGTTATTAACTCTTTTATAAACCCTTATATATAGGTTTAGTGTCTCCTCTATAGGCTTTCTATATATACTAACTATATCCTAGCTATATAATTAATATTAATAGCACTATATATAGTATTACGTTTTTTAGTATACCTTCTATATATATTAAATACTTATAGTATATACTTAGCATACGTTAGATATTAATAATTATAGTATTAATATTACTATTATTAATAGCACTCTAATATCTATATATTACCTACCCTTTATATACTATATATATACTAATAGTATATAGTTATTAACCCTATCTATACTAACCTTAGCACTACTAAAACTTTAGCTAGTATAAAGTATATACTAAGTATATACTTTAAGTATATACTAACTATATATAGTGCAATATACCTATTCATTCATTCTAGTATTTAGAAGAATATACTGTTTGCCTTTAAGCTTAGGTATATATTCTATATAGCCTCAGTATATACTACACTAATCCTGCTCCTAGATATAGCTTTAAGAATAGCCTAATTAGCTATATATATAACTAAATAGAGGCACTTATATAAGTTTATTTCTATATTACCTTTATATATATAGAACTAACCTCTAATATAGTTATATTAACCCTAACTTCTAGAACTAGTTTAGTAGCTACTTCTACTATATAAGTTATATATATATATAGTTAGAGGATACTGTTTATTTACTATATATATTATATAAACTAACTAGCTACTCTTAGCTTATAGTATTAATACCCTACTATAAATATAGAAAAGGGGTATTTTATATTAATAAACCACTCTATAACTTATTAAAGTTATCCTTAAACTTATATACTAACTCTATAAATTATAAAGTAGCTTAAAGTATAGAGTTATAATCTACTAAATATAGATTATACTTACTCTTACTTAATATAATATTATATTTAAACTATAATTATAATAAAGTAGGACTAAAACTAGGGATAGGCTTTATATATATAGACATTATACTAATAGATTTACAGAATGCTATGCGTTCTAATACCCCTATTAGCACTCCCTCTAGTGGTAAGCAGAAGGTATATAATAAAACTATATTCTAGTATATCTTTATATATACTAACTCTATACTTAGCATAACTTAGCTATTATCTAAGCTATAACTCCTTCTTTACTATCCTAGATTATACCCTCTAAGTATATATTTAGTATATACTTTATATATCTAGGCTTAATACTAATTCTCAAAAACCAGAATCCTAAAAGGTGCCTGCTCTTTATTGTAACAGAGGTAGTATATTATCTATTAAGTAGATATAAATATATAGTATATACTAACCTTAAGCTAGGCTGCTACTATAATAATACTCCTAAGGTTACTACTACCTCTTTTTATCTCTATTATAGTATATTTTCCTAATCTTATGCTATATTATATATATACTAACTATACTTTAGTTGCCTCTATTAAGGAGGAGGAGGAGGAGGAGGAGGAGAATAGAGAGGGTAGTAAGGAGGAGAGTAGTGAGGAGAATATTATTACTTAACTAGGCATAGTCTAAGTATATATATAGCTATAATATTCTAGTTATTTATAGTAGCTACTATATACTCTAAGTATATATACTTTCTAGTATCTAGAATAATACTATAGGTTATAGATATACTTAGTATATATAGAGTATATTAGGAATTAAGTCTATTTATTATACTTCTATAATATAACTAATACTATAAAGAATAAGAAGAATAAGGATAGGCTAGTACCTAACCTATCCTTATTCTTCCCCTAGCTCTTGCTTAAGCTAAGTAATCTCTTTTTCTAGCTGCTATTTATGCTTCTATATTTATAGTTTATAAGCCCTTTCTTTAAGCTAGCTAACTTCTTAGCTAAGCTAAGCACTACCTAACTATTATATATCCTAAGCTTTATAGTTAAAGAAGTAAACTATAAGTAGTAATAATAAAAGAGGGGTACTATATATATACTAAGTATATACTATACCTACTCTCTTCTTAGATAACTCTTATATTAGGATTAGATTACAGATACTTAATCTAGGTACTAAACTTAGTGCTTAACTTAGTGCTAGGCTTAGTAATAGAAAATCTAGAGGATTAAATAAGTTATATAGTATATAGAGGTATGTTTTATAATATTAAATATACTATTATTAATATTAATATATCTACTATAAACCCTTTATAATCTAAGCTAGTCTTAAGTTATTCCTCTATTAATAGAGGCTTTAATCTAAGTTAAGTTACTGCTATATAATATTTTAGAAAGTTATATACTTAGTCCTGCTAGGTAGTAAGTATATATAGAGTATTTAATAGAAATAAGTATACCCTAAGATAGCTTAAAGCAGTAGCTAATTTTATCTAGCTATAAAGTTATTTTAAGTATAGCTTAACTTAATAAGATTAGTATACTTATATATAAATATCTACTACTAGCTTAGAATCTTACTAAGGGATTAAACTAGTATAGCTATAATCTATCCCTTTTTCTTTATAGTAAACTAAGATTTCACTCCAGGCTATTTATTATATATTCTCTATATATACTTAAGGTACTCTACCTCTAAGCCTGCTTCCTAAAGTCTATAAAGCTCTATATTTATAAAATAATTTCAGAACCTCTTCTACTAGTTTTATAGTATATATACCTTATAGAAAATAGGTATATACTATAAATACTCCTCTAGAGTTTACTTAGGCTCTAGCTTTTCTAGGTAGTTACTAAAGCTTAGTGATAGTAGGAGGTTAGTATATACTAAGTATATATATAGTATAGTCTTACTATAGACTTATGTTATATCTATATTAGTTATAACTATATAGATTATATAGGTTATTACTAAGTAGATATATATCTAGCAAACTAGTATACTAAATATTATCTTAATCTAAGTAAAAATATACTTAAAGAGTATAGAATACCTATTATATAAGTCTATATTTATCTAAATATAAATATAAAACTTAAGCTCTATTATATATATAATTAGTATATATTTAGAATATCTATAGTATATATAGAATATATATTAAGCTTTCTCTTACTATCAATAAACCTTGAAGAGGTTTACTTTAGCTTATACTATGTTAAATAATATATTAACCTCTAGATAGTATATATTCTAAAATACCTTTATATATACTTATACTATATAGATAATATAGAAGTTCCTATTTAGAAGCTATTAAACCTCTTAAATCTATTATTCCTCCTTAAGCCTTATTTAATTAAAGGTAAACTCTTATAAAACCCCTAAGGATCCTTAGTATATACTTTATATATACTATATTTATACTTATTAATATATAAGTTTTAAGCTAGAAACTATAAAATTTAGGTATAATATAAAAGGATAGTAATCTTATTTTTATTATCAAAGGCAGTACTTATAGCTTATAGTAAATTAACTCTAAAGTAGTTATAGATCTTATATATCCTAGGGTAAAGCAGAAGTTTACCTAAATATACTCTTAGTATATATAAAGAAGGAGTATTTAATAAGCTAGAAAAACTTATATATACTAATTATTATAATATTAAGCTTATTTAAGAGGCTGAGAATAAACTTATTTATAAAATATTCAGGCAGGTATATAGATTAAGGTAGGATATATATATAAGATCTCTATACTAAGGGAAAGATAAAGAGAAACTTAGTAAAGTTTAGTAATATATAGAAGTTAAGCTTAATATTATATAGTAATATACTAATCCTACTATTACCTTAAGGATAGGAGAAGCTTAGTATATACTTAATATATATATAGTTTAGTTTATATTATAGATTTTCAGCTTACTATAATAATACTAACTTACCTCACTATTCCTAATATATATATAGTTTAACCTAGCTAGATACTTACTATTAATATTAATTAAGCCTTATAGCTACATAAAGTTAACTCTATTCTACTTAATAAAAACTATAAAAGTAAAGTGCTATAGCTTAGAGTAGCTTAGCCTTAGGTAATTAAGATATTAAACCTATATTTAGTATATACTTAGTGTATACTAAAGCTAAACGTTAAGGTTATTTATGCTATCCTAAGTGAAAACCTAGAACCTTTAGTTTTAATAAGTATACCTTAGTTCCTGAAATTTAAACTATAGTAGCTAAATATAAGGCCTAGAAGTATATCTTTACTATTTATACTAAAATACTATAAAGAAGCTAAAACTTTAATTAATATATATATATCTTATGCTTTACTTAGATATAAACTCTTATATATATTTAATTAGCTTCTTTATAACTAACTTTAGTATTTTATAAATGCTTTTTAGGGCTTATAGCTTCTCTAATATCTTTAGAAAATCTTCTTTATCCTAAATAGGATTTAGAGTTTTAATTATTAAGTATATAAACTTATAATACTTAATACTACTATACTAGTAGGATTAGTGCTAGACTTAGTTTATATCCTTCTTTAGCCTAAGATAAGGTTAGTATATAATAAATATAGCAATAGTATATACTCTATATATACTCTATATTGCCTACTCTAAGATTAGGCAGGAACTCCTAGTGAGCTTTAAGGTTCTATAGTTTAAATACTAAATAGTTTAAGTAATATCTAGAATAAGCTTTTATATATAGAAATATAATATATTTCTATCTTATATATTGTATAAGATATAGTAGAGGATTCTATTTAGATAAGTTTCTAGATATATTAAAGTTATTAAATAGTTATATATAGTATATATCGTAGCTTAATAACTACTACCTCTTATTATAAAAATGCTTTATATACTAATAGTATCCTAATATATTAGCTAGGTATATATTACGAGTATATAGTTAATAAACTTACTTTAGATAAGCCTATATTATATAATATACCTACCTTAATCTAAGTATTATTTATAGATATATTATAATAATAATAGGTTTAAGTATTAAGCTAGTGTGTTATATAATAAGCAGAGTTTATAATAGAATTATTATTCTTAAGCTTTTCTTACTCTAGCTATTTATTAATAGAAGAAAAAGTAAAATTATGAAGTAGTAGATTAGTCTTAATAAACTAAGCTAAGTTAGTAGTAAGATTAATAAGAGCAGAAGGAGAGTCTATTATAAATATAGATACTATAAGAATAAAATTAAAGAATTATAAATATTAAGTTTATAAAGACCTTAGTTCTAGAGTAAAGAGTATATATATAGTATATATAGGATATATACTTATTCTTAGACTAGCTTATTTAATATAATATAATATATATTAGGTATATACTAAATATTTATAAAGTATAATATAACTTTATTATTAATATATATTAGGTATATACTAAATATATATATAATATAATATAACTCTATTATTAATAAAATACTAGGCATATACTAAATATATATAAAATATAATATAAGTCTGTAATATAACTCTATTATTAATATATATTAAGTATATACTAAATATATATAAAACATAATATAACTCTATTATTAATATATATTATAGTTCTATTTCACTCTAGTATAGTATTTACTTTATTGAAATATAAGTAGGATTAATATATAGTTATATTACTATAGTATAGACAGGATAGCTTAAATAACTTATATATTCCTTAGGCAGACTATTAATCTAGCACTACTATATACCCCTCTGTTCCTTTTAGACCCCCCTATTAGCTAAAAACCCTGCACAGCCTGCCTATTATAGTAAGGCGCCGCTCATAGTTATAATAGGCAGTGTGGCGGGTGGGTTATAGATAGTAATAGCTGAATGGGCTTGTAGTGGGCCTATTTAGCTATATAGGAGGTCTGAGTGCTGAGAAAATAGCTATCCTCCTTGTAAAATCTAATAATACTTACTAACCTGCAGTTTATTATCTACTGCCTCCCCACCAGTAGATTCCACATTATAATACCTACTATAAACCAGTTTGCTAGTTCTATATAGGCTTATAGTATTTATATATTATACTATATCAGCCTATAGGAGCTCTAAGGAGCTTATAGTCTTTTTACTAGCTATAGCTACCCTAATTACTCCTTATATTTTAGTAATAAGTAGTAGCAGTATTAGCTTACTTAGAGATATTTAAATAAATAGTAAAGATCTAGGCTTAGAGAGATTTATATACGTAGTAATAATAGGGGTAAACTATTTATAGAGCACTCTCTAAAGTTATTATACAATATACCTATAGATATCCTCCTGAGGTATAATAATAACTACTTTATCCTCTATAAGGTTATTATCTTATAATTATACTATAGTTTTATAGTTCTGTATTATGCTTTCTATCTATAATATATCTTACTAATACTAAAGTAGTATATTATAACCTCTCTCTATCTCTCTCTTCTTATATCTATTATATTAGCTAACTATAAATATAGTAACTTTATAGCACCTTACTTAGCTTTTATATCTCTAAGCCTAAGAAGCAGTATAGCTTCTGCTAGTATATCTATATAAGAGCTATTATCCTCTTCTATCTATACTATAACTAAATCCTCTTATTTAATACTAATTAAAAGCTTAATAATATTTTAATTTCTTATCTCTATACTAAGTATAGTATTCTATAAGATAAACTATTCTAGGCCTTTATTCTCTTATATTTTAATAAGCTTATATATTAGTATACTACTAAGTAGGTAATAGATACTAAGAATAGGTTACTTATATCTTAGTGTTTAGTCTCTAGCTATTAGTAGTAGGATAAGTACTAGATAGTATTATAGATAAATAGTAAAGTTAAGATCATTAAAGCTTAGATATACTAGACACTTAGTAAGAAAGATTAGTAATAGGGAGGTTAGGTGCTATACCTATATAGTTTAAGGAGTGAGAGCTAATACTATATATATATAAGTAGAATAGCCTAAACCTATTAAGCAGTTTAGTACTATATCTTTAATATAGAATATAGTACTATCTAACTCTAAGAATATATATACTCCCTCTCTCTCTATTAAGTACTATAATATTAACTAATCTTAAAAAGGCTTATACCCTTAGTAACCTGCTGCTACCTCTAGTTAATAACTCTAGACCTATTATTAAGACTCCTAAGGTGTGGGTAAGTCTTAACTATAATATTATATTTAATCTATAGAGCGTTAATAATTAGAATAAGTCTAACCTATAGACTATTAATAACCTAGTTAAGAAGCCCCTCCTACCTATTCTATCTATAGTTCTAATACACACTACTAGTCTAGTGCCCTCCCCCTAGCCCACTCCCCTATTAATAAGTTTTAGTAAGAATAGCACTATTAGCATTAATACTATTATCTCTATGCTAATAAGTACTATATATAGCCTATAATAACCTTAGACACTAAGCAGAAATAGTATTATTAAAAATAGCATCATTATATTCTCACTATTTAGTAATATTAGGAATAGCACTATTAGTATTAATACTATTATCTCCTTACTACTAATAACTATATATACCTTATAGAGACTTTAGACACCTCTCACCATTAGAAACAGTACTATTAGTATTAATACTATTATCTCCTTACTATTAATAACTATATATAGCTTATAGAGACTATAGATATCTCTCACTATTAGGAACAGCACTATTAGCATTAATACTATTATCTCCTCACTACCTATAACTATCTTTTTATAGTATCTAACTAATAAGCAGCACTACTCTAGTAAGGCGTTTATATAGATACTTAAGTTATAATATATAGTATAGAGAGTTATAGTTAAGATAGAGATAGTAATAAAGGAATATAAACTATTTAGGTATATAGAGTATATATAGTTAGGGTAATAGGATAGATAGCTAGTCTATATAGTTATTTCTTGATATATATCTTATTTATCTATAAACTAAGTATTTATATCTAAATAACGCACTACTAATAATATAGAAGTTAACTAGGTAAGTTTACTTAGGGATAAATAATTCTATATTTACTTCTTCCTTTATAAATAACTAGACTATTCCTACTATAGCTATTACTCTCTCTTCCCCTCTCTTATTTACTCTCTCTCTCTCCTCTACTATAGCTCTTCTCCTCTACCTCTTATATAGCTACCTTCTCCTCCTCTCTAATGCTATTATAATATCTCTATCTCTCCCTAACCCCCACTACCTCTAGCTTATAGTCTAAGATTCTAAGTATATTCTTTACCTACTCTAGTAATATATTAAAGTCCTTAAATATATATTACTACTACCCCCCTACTATCTAAGCCTCTCTATATATCTTATATAGTATTATGTTAAACTTATATATCCTCTCTACTATATTATTAAGTAGTTTTATTATAGATTCTAGAGTATAGAGGAGGGTGTTATAGTATAGGAGGAGTAGGTTAAAAAGCTAATTATATATATAGAAGATATCTTCAGAGGGGCTTTTTTAGAAAGAAAATATAAAAGTTAGCATAGAGAGGCACTAGAGAATATATAGGCAAGGGAGTAATATAATATTAGCTATTAAAGATTTATAATTAAGAACTTATAAGTTATTTAGGTTTATATTACTAATAGCTCTTTTAAAGATAGTTAGTATATTACCTTTAAGATAGTAAGCCTTATAGAGTAATATTAAAGCTATCTAAAGAGATAAGATAAGAGTGTTATAGTTATTCTACTAGTTAGATATCTATAATACTATAGTATAGAAGATACGCTTAGCTATCTTATTCTATATACTATTATTACTATCTATATTACTATAATATTTCTGCTCCTAATTCTTATTCTAGTCCTATTATTACTGCTTCTGCTTATTAATACTCTATACTATAAGGAGGAGCATATTTTATAGTGCAGAGATAGAATTACTAGAGCTATCAGGCATACTAATCCTAATAAGCAGGCATAAGAGGTAGATACTTATAGTATTAAGGAGGTTAATAATATTATAGTATAGCTCAGAGTTAACACCAAAAGCTATAAGGGTGCTAGTAATAATATAAAGCTCAGAGAACTTATATATAATAGCAGGGAGGGGTGTAGTGGGGGACTTATTATTAAGGAGGTGGATAAGGTATATATAGTGCTAGATAATAATAGTGAGGTTATAAAGAGTAATAAAGCGTGAGTGCAGTAGTAATAGTAATAGCAAGAGAGGTTAGGAAAATAGATATAGTTAGAAATAGGCTAGAATAGTAGCAAGAATAATAGCAGCAGTAATAAGGAAGGTAATAATAGCAGTAGGAACAAGCTAGTAGTGGGTAGTAGTGTATAATAGAACAGCAATAGAGTTATAAGAGATAATAGTGAGAGAAGCGTAGTGGTGTTTAGAGTTAGAGTTAAAGTCAGAGTTAGAGTTAGAGTTAGAGTTAGAGTTAGACTTACCTAAGTTAGAGCTAAAGCTTGAGCTATTATCAAGAAGCACCTTACTATAGTTACTAAAATAGATATATAGATAGTAATAGATATACTATAATAAGTAGAAGTAAAGAGAGAGTAGCTAGTAGTTAAAGAGTGGGGGTAGTATAATTAGTAGGTTAAGCTAGATAGCCTAGCTAGTCTAGTGCTTATTAGTGCTAGTAGTTTTATTTTTACTATTATTCTTATTATTATTAATACTACTGTAGTAGTATTATTATTATTATAGTTATATAAGTTAGAGAGAAGGAGAAGAAGGAGGAGGAGAGCCTTATAATAATAGCTAGCAGCTACACTAACTATAAGTAATAGGAGGTATTATAACTATTTATTAAGGCAGAAGGGGGGGATAATATATAATATAAGTAAGCTTAAGGAAAGGTAACAGAAAGCTATATATAAGGAGGCAGTAGGTTATTTATAGACTAAGACTAGAGCAGTATTATATTATATTATATTAATATAAACTAAATAGCAAAATAGGATAAAGAAATTAAAGTAATTAAGACAGAGAGGGGGGGGGTAGTAAATAATCTTATTTAGAACTATAAAACTCTTAAAGATATATATAAATCTTAGAATATATAGCACTATATCTATATATAATTTAATTTAATTAATCTATCTTAATAATCTAATCCTTATTCTTATTCTTATTTAGGTTCTCTATCTCCTCCCTCTTTATTATTGTTTTTAGTGCTAGTATAGCTCCTTAATATATATATTATAGTTAATAACCTTAACTAAGTAATCCTTTTGCTTTTACAGAACGTAAACTAACTTACTATCTACTATCTATTATAAAGGGAATATAGCATTTTGGTAATATTATTATTAGTGATATTACTATAACACTAGAGAATATAGCAGGAGGCCAGGCCTAGAGTAATTCTATAGGTATTAAGGCTAGAGCTGCCTAGGCTTAGGTTAGTATTACTCTAGCAGTAGCTATAGTAGCTATAGTAGTTATAGTAACTTAGGCTTCTGCTATATATTAAGGTATTAGGGATTCTATATTACTGCCTCTAATACCTGCTAGTTCTTATTTAACTATAGTGCCTAGTACACTAGCTAGCTAATATTAGTGAGGCTAGAGTATATAATCTAGGAGCTTAAGACTAAATCTCTATTATTATTATTAGTACTATTACTATTATTAATAGCTGCCTCCTAGTTCTCTTTATTATTAAGTGCTTACTATTATTAGTTTCTTTTACTTAATATACCTCCTTTTTATAGTAAATACTTAAGAAGTTGTCTTAAAGTAAGGAAATTATCTAAGTCTAGTATAGTAATATTAATAGACTGAGGTAAGTAGTTTATTTAGATACAGTTTATATATTATTAATAAAGGAAGAAGAAATAAGGTAAAGAAAAGCTAATAACTTATCTATCCTATCTCTAAATCTCTAGAGATAAATAATCTTTTCTATACTACTTATAAACTAACCTAGAAGCTTTACTAGGCCCCACTATAGACTCTTACTATTAAACTTTAGCCTCTAAAATAAGATAAGATAAGAAGTAAGCTATTACTATATAAAACCTAATCTATTATCTATCTTTTAGTACTTTTTCCTCCTCTTAATAGCTAGCTCTAAATTATATCTATAGATAGTAACCTCACTCTAGCTATACTATAGATTTCTATATTTCTTATTACTATATAGTTTAAAGCTCCCTTTGGTATCTCTAACTCCTCTAGATATTAATTATATAGTATCTCTATAGCTATCTTTATCTCTACCCCTCCTTACTTAATAATATAGTTTAGAGAGTTAATATACTACTTAAAGCTAAAGAGGTTCCCTACTACTTCTAGAAATAGCTTATAGATAATTCTAAATAAAAGCCTATTAAGAGGATTCTTATAGATACCCTCTTTCTCCTCTTTTTCTATAACTACTAGTAACTAAGGCTAGTATATATATCTCTGCTACCTAGGTGTGAGCAGAGGCATAAGTAGAAAAATATTTAACACTAAGTTCTCTAGCTAAATTATTTTATAATTATTATCCTTATTATAGTAACCCCCTGAGATCTTAATGCCTTCTCTATCTAGACCTCTCCTAATCTCAATGCTTTCTCTATTCTAACTTCTCCTAAGTAATAATAACCTCTCTATATCTACTCTTTTAAAACTAATACTATCCTACTTAGGCCTTAAGAACTCTTTTCCCTAGTTAGTATAGATACTCTTATTAATAACCCTATTAACACACCACACTCTATGCTTTTTAAGGGTACAGTACCACACCTTTAGTATATTAGCTATCTATAGCACTATAATCTAGTTAAACTTAGCGCTCCACTTAGACCTATTATTATAGATAAGATATAGTATATACTTAAGCTTGCCTATTTTCTATATCTTATATAAGCAGAGAGTGAGGGAGTGCTAGATTAGGTACTAGTTTATTATATAAGAGCAATCCAGGCCCCAGTTATACTATATATTATCTACCTTAAGAGTTATAAAGAGGTAGCTATATATTTATTAATTTATACTCTTAGTTTAGAAGCTAAGGAGGAGGGGCTAGTAGGCTAGGGGGTAAAGGGGAACATACCTCTTTATTATTAAATTAGTATATTTAGTATAGTATTATTAGAGAGAGTAGTAGCAGCAGCATAAGTAATCTTATAGATAGGAGAATAGAGCTATTAGTTAAATTAGAAAATAGAAACAGAGGGCAAAAGGAGATTAGAATTTAGTATAGGCGGGAAAAGCAAGCTATTAGAAAGTAGAAAGGAAAAGGATTAAGATTTAGCATATTCTAAGAGGGAGATAAACAGAAAGGCTAACTTACTAAATTATATATAAAGCAATAGATAACTAGAGAGAACTAAGCTATTATAGAATTTAAGATAAGGTAGTAATAATAAATAGATAGTTAGAAAGTTATAAATATAATAATATCAGTAACTAAATAATCCCTACTTCCTCTTACTGCCTGGCTGGAGTTTTATATAAACCAGAATAGAGAAGCCTATCATAATAGACCTAGGGATAGGAGATAGTTATAAGTTATAGAGTTTTAAGGCTCTAACCTATAGTATATATAGGGGAGGCATAGAGGGCAGTATAGAGTAACAGCTAGAGGTAATTAACCTTATCTATAAGGACCCAGGGTGCAGTTAGTTAGCGTAAAATGCTATAGCATGCTGGGCTCCACGCTAATTAACTTTAGCTAGAAATAGAGCAGAGATAACTATACTGTCCAGGGGCGTCTGCTAGCAAACCTTATTGCAGTAGTGCTTACTTAATAAGGTTACTAATAGCGTCTAGGCTATAGGTATAAGCTAAGAGATATATTATCACTCTTAATATCTTTACTAAGCAGATTATTGCAGTCACTAATATCCCTCTTATCTTATTATTATCTAGAAGGGCGTTCTTAAGAGCGTTAGCTATACTATAGCTATTAAGTAGTGTTAGTTTTATAAAGTAGTTTAATATACTAACCAGTTAGTATATAAGCCTATATTACCTTCTACTTAAGGTAAGGTATAATATCTTGCTCTTATTATTAAAATATAAAGAAACCCAGGTTTTTTTTTATAACTAAGTAGAGCTACTAGTTCTTAATTAGTAAAGTAGGTACTTTATACTTTTGCACACTATAAGCAGTCTACTAGTCTGTGGGGCAGCCTTATAAAGTAAATATTCTATATATTCAGGAGAGTTATTAAAATCAATTAGTTAAATAACCTACTACCTAGAAATTATAAGGAATATAGTAAATATAATATATAAAGCTACTAATATATATAGAGTAGAGATAACTAAACAGCTAATTATCTTATAAAGACTGCTAATATTTAGGATAAAAGCAGAAAGTTATAGGATATACTATTAAGTAGTGTTAATCTCTCTATGCTCACTAATAATACTAGCCCCAGGGGACTAACCTATACTAGGTATCCTTAGGGAAAGATAGTAATAATTTCTTCTTACTACCTCTCCCCCACCCACACTACTAATTAGTCCTCACTAAACTCACGCTCTAGAGGCTTATATTATAAAGCCTATTACACTCTCTAAACTATATTTATTAATTTTAAAATAGAAGAGTAATATCTATACTATGTCTAATTAAAACTAGTAGGCTATAGGGAAGTGAGAGCTTAGTAATTAATATCTAGGAATATAGGGAGTATGTCTACTAAGAGAATTTATATATCTACTTTATAAAGATAGGTTTAAGTTTATATAACTAGAAAATATATAGAACCAGGAAATATTATAAACTAAATATTATAATATATATTTATTACTAACTAGACTAGTTATATTAGTATTAAGAAAGATAATAGCCTAAATTATATTTCTAAAGATAGCTAGTATTAAAGACTAATCTAATACCTAGCTTCTCCTAAAGAGTAGTAGTAAAGTTAGTAATAGGCTTAACTATATTAACTTATTTAGCTATATTAAGTATAAGCCCCTAGTAGTTAGTAAGTTATTAAAGAAGCCTAAAAGCTATTTTAAGCTAACGTTCCTTCTTAAAGTAGTAAAGAGCTATATTACCTCTAAGAGAAGATATACTTAAAGTTAATTAGCTAGAAGCTAAAGGCTAAGGGTTAGCTTTTATATATAAGGAAGCCTAATACTATTTTTCTAATAATAATTATAGCTTTAAGGAGTACTAGAGTTCTCTAGCTCTAGTGCTAGGCTAACTTCTAGATAGTATAGAGTAAAGAGGTAAAGAGGGAATAGATATTAGAGACACACTTTCTCTATAAGTTTTGCTGGTACCTACCTACCTACCTATTTAGACAGTCTCTCTATATCTCCTTACTATTCTAGCTAATTAGATATAGTATATCTCTTACTATTATATATAGCCTTTTTTAACTATAGTTAGCTAGCTAGCTTTTTTTTCCCTTCTATAACGTTATTAATATTAAGATAGACTCTTTTTCTACCCCTAACCTATATAACGCACTACAGTATATTAGGATTACTAGATCTCTCTTTATAACTGTTTTTAGCAGCTTTAGTAATATTAGTAACCTCTTTGCTAACCTTTTAATAGTGCTATAAGAATAGATATATATCTAAACTATATATAGTCTATCTATTAATAATATATTATATTCTTTTTAAACTACACTACTATAGCTTACTAAGGTAAGAAATAACACCCTTAGTTATATAAATAGATAGATACTAACTTTATAATAAATATAGATATCTATATACCTACCTAAAGCTTCTATAAAAATTAATATTATCTATAACTAAGAGCTATTTATATAACCACTAAGAGTAAGTATTAAGATAGAAGCTTACTAAATAAGTTACTCCTAAGGTTCTAAAGCTATACTAGAAAGATATATATACTAATCTAGGGCTTAATAAAGCTTTCTAGATTATAGAGGCTTAGGTAGAACTTAGATCTAGAATCTATAGATAATACTAAAACTAAGGCTATAATAGAAAGTATCTACCTTATAAGTTTCTCTATAGCACTCTACTATCTTACCTTAACTTCTTAATTAATATAACCTCCTAAATAGATAACAGACTCCTGCCTAAGCTTTTTTCCTATCTATTTATTAGTATCCTAAGTTTAGTAAATATTTCTATCTAGTCTAATCTATAATTTTAGAGAAAGTAAGCACCTAATAGTAAGTATTCTCCTAGCTTCTAATACTACTATATTAAAGCTTTAGATATTAATAATATATAATATAAACTAGCTTTTCCTTTACCTTATTATTAATTCTTTAAATTATAGATACTATTAATATAGAAGTTATTCTTTATATAATATTATACTATTATATTTCTAGTAAACTAGTTACTTTTATAGTAGAATATAGCTAGTCTCTAAGAGAGATATAGATATATAGAGGGGATACACTAACCTTTCCCCTTAGCCCTTTATAGCTAACTCTTTCTACTATCCTAATAATAACTTTATAACTCTCACTATTACCTTCTATCTATAAGTAGCAAAACTGCAGACTATAATCCTAATACTACTAAAGTATTGCTCTAAATAGGCCTCAGACCTTAACTCTCTAGATACTTAGCTATTATTACTATACTATACTAGCCTTAATAGGGTCTAGTTAGAGGCTGCTTCTCTATTAATATATATCTCTATTTAGCCTAAATTCTTAGCTATAGCTAAGATAGATTAATAACTAGTTATACTATAGTTTAGGTAATAAGCTAGTTAGTCTATAGAATTAATATTATTGCTCTCTACTCCTTATCTATATCTAGAGTTTTACCCCTCTAACTTAACCTAATTAGTATCCTAAATTAAGGCTCTAGGTGCTGTCTAGTGTTAATATAGCTAGTATAAGCTTATAAGCCTTTCTCTAGTGCCTAGATATAAATAATTATAGAGCTCCTTACCCCCACCCCCCTTCTCTAAAAAGAGGCTTTAGCTTACTATTTAAGTTATAGTTACTCCTACTATTTATCTATACTTAGTTAGATTGCTTTACTTTAATATTTAGAGTACTAAGCAGAAATTACACTATATTAATACTACTTTCTAGCTATTATAATACTATATATATATCACATATATAGGCGTAGGGCAAGTGGGAAGAAGTTATCTATTATAGCAGAAAAGGAGTGGCTATAGGTAAGGGTCTATATATAGAGCCTTATATAGTGAGTGCAGCGCTCAGAGAGCAGCACTAGTAGCGCTAAGAGCTCTAGAGGAGGTTTGGGCTATATAACACCCCCCCCCAGAAATAGCAGAGCAGGCTAGTAGAGCAGTCTCTATAAAGGCAGTTCTAAACTAAAAAGAAAAGAAGCTATCTATAATAGGGTATATATAACACTTATAGTGCATAGTAAGATATTAGTAATATAAAAAGGCTGCTTCTAGTTATTACTAAAGAGGTTTATTAGGTATATAAGCCTAGTAAATATATATTATACTAGTCTATAAGTATAGTCTGCAGTACTATATAGATACTAGAAGTAATATACTATTCTATAGATATAGTTTATAGTGCTATAGTGCTAGAAGCTACTACTTAGCAGTTTATAGTATTATTGCTAGAAGTGTTAGATACTAGTTCTCAGGTATAGTCTATAGTATAAGTACTAGAAGCTACTACTTAGCAGTCTATAGTATTATACTAGAAGTATTATAAGGAAAGAATAAGGAAAGAATAATAAAAGAATAAGTATAGTAAGGTAAGTTTAAAGAGGCTTTTTAGCACTCTATATTTATTAGCAGCTTTTATTAGTTATAATACTAACTAGTAGCTTAGATATTAGTAATAAGAGCATACTACTTATCTATTTATATATATTCTTTAATATCCTTAATATTCTTAGAGTTAATATAGTTATCTCTCTTACTAGTGAGCGCTTTTTAGAGCTAGTAGCACTTAAGTAGGGACTAGTTATAGTAGAAGCTATAGAGGCACTTTCACTTTAAGTATCTAAGTAGGTACTAGGAGAACTAGAAACCCCTATTAACAGAGTTCTAGCCCTTAGTAAAGTATATAGAAGAGGGTTTAGTATTATTAAAGCAGCCTATAAGTAAGGCATAAATATTATAATCCTTTAAGTAGTTACTAATAGAGTAGTTATAGTTATAGAGGATAGCTATAAATACCCTTCTATACTTAGTAAGTAGCTAAATAGATATTCTAGCCTGCTTAGTAACTAGTAGTATAAGTTATATATAGTTTACCTAGTCTAGTTAGTAGTATATAGTAGTATTAAGGAATAGCTTAATACTAAGAGTGCTAATAACCTCTAGAGTATTATATACCTTAGTAGTCTATAATATAGTATACTACTTATTATACTAGTATATAGGCTGTGCAGTATATATATAGAGTATCTAAAGATACTCCTCCTATATAGTAGCCTCTATAAAACTAGTAGCAGGATAGAGATAGTAATAGAGGGTTTTTATAAGCTCCTAAACAGATATCTTAGTATCCTTATTATATATAATCTTAAGCTATATAGCAGTAAGTATATTAAGGTTAACTAAAGCAATAATAAAGTTATATATATAGTAGTAACTAGCACTAGCCTCCTCCTATTTAGCAGCAGCAAGCTCCTAGTTATAGTAGTATATAGTATACTTTTCCTAAATATCCTCTAAAAGTATTAGAAGTAGTAGAACAAGCTTAAATAACTTCTTAGTTAATATATATATATTATAGCAGGCAGTTTAGCATATATACTATATCTAATACTTAGCCTCTTAATAGGCTTATAAAGCAGCTTATTAATACTTTATAGTATTTTTAAGTATAGAAGGTTAGGTCTACTCTAGTAATAGTATATTAGGTATATTAAGAAACAGGTTAATATACTTCTAGATATAGCACTAAATAGCTTAGTAGTAAAGAGTAAGCTCCTAGTAAGGCTAGTTTTATAGATAAATAAGCTTCTAAGTAATAATAAAAGAGGTAGAGATTATTATAAATATATAGGTCTTTAGGGTATAATATATATAGATATAAAAAGAGTGTATAAGATTAACTCTCTTATACCTACAGGTAATAGTTAGGAGTAAACCAGGTAGTTAGCAGAGCTAGGCTTATAACTATTATATATATAGATATAGAGCAAGTAGAAAGAAGTTATCCATTATAGCAGAAAAGGAGTAGCTACGGGCAAGAGTCTATATATAGAGCCTTATATAGTGAGTATAGCGCTCAGAGGGCAGCGCTAGTAGCACTAAGAGCTCTAGAGGAGGTCTGGGCTATATAATAATATAACTATATAGAAGTAGAAAATAACTATAGAGTAAAAAATATATTCTATAAATTTAACCTAAATAGCTTTAAGTTAATAAGCTATCCCTTTAATAAAAGGCCTATAGATAAGAGCAGGATTCTATACCTAGATTAGTAAGCTACTTTATTAAAATTTAAGATTTCTATTATTAAAGCTACTTCTAATAATATCTATAAGCAATATATACTATTTACACTACTATAAAAATAGAAGAATAACTTATACTTTTAGTAAAAGCTCTAAGTATATAAGCAGCAGTAGATTATCTATACCTTAAGTTATAAGCATTATATTATACTAATAATTCACACTAGGGGCACCCCCTATATAAGTTATATTAGGCATATTGAGATTTCTAAGATATATTCTTCTTCTCTTCTCCTGCTCTCTAACTTATAATAGGTATTTTAATAATAACTAACTAAACACCTTAAAATAGATATTTAAGATCTTTACCAACACACTCTACTTACTACTATCTTTCTTATCTACTTAAATAACTACTTCTTATTATATCTCTAATATATACTTACTATATTATTATTACTATAAAGCTAAGTTAACTTACCCTAACTAAATAACACTATCTCTATCCTTAGCGCTAAGGATAGCTAAATTATACTTATATTAGTATTACTAATAGTATCTACTAGGTATACTATAAGAACTAGAGTCTAGCAGGCCTTGTCTTAATTAGGAGGGAATAGTTATTATTAGTCTCACGCCAGATTAAGGTTTATATAGAACTTAGGGCTCCCTTTATATATATATATCAAAAGCCTCAACTTAATATATATCTATTTAGAAGTTCTACTTCACTATATAGGTAGTAGTGTTAAACTATATATATATGCTCTAAAATAGATTATATATCCTTATATATATCTATTAATTATAGTATATATAAGAAATATATTATTCCTTATTATTATATATTATTATCACTATACCTTTAGAGTGCTATAACTCTATGGATCTAAGAGGTATGACAAAATGGATAATATATTGGAAATCCTTATACTAAATGGCGTTTTTTGGTATATATATCATATTACTAATATTACGTAATCAGAGTATTTGAAATAATAAAGTATTTGGAATAATAAAGTTTCAGAATAAGGTTAAGCTAAACTAAAGTTAAGCTTGAAACTAAGCTTAAAATTAAGGTTAAAGCTAGCGTTAGAAGCTAAACCTTAAACCTCAAACTTCGTTATTATTACCCTTTTTGGAAATAAGGTTTAATTCTAACTTAAAGGGCTGCAAGACCTTAGAAACTAAATTATCTATATATATCTACCTTTTCCCCTGCCTTTCTAGGCCTTAAATATCTATAAATTTATCAATAAAAATATTATTTTATATCTATATTTTTCTCTCTATCTGAATATTATATAATAAACCTGAAAAGTTACCCTTATATACTATTTGTTGCCTGAAATCTACTTATACTACTTTAGGAACTTTTCTACTTCTCCTGCAGCCTTTATAGCTATTCTTATAGGTTATAAGCCTAGCTTATTATAACCTGAATAGCTTATAGGCCCTCCTAAAAGAAATTTATTCCTCTATTTATATATTTCTATCCCTTATAAGAATATCTCTTATATAAGAGAATAACCTTCCACTACCTACACTAAAACCGAGATTTTATAATTAATAATAATATTCTTCTACTTAAATAACCTCTACTAACAATCTATTACTTTACCCAAGCTATTTAATTATCAAGATTACCTAATTTAGAAGCTCTCTACTATAATAGAGGCCTATTTACTAGATAAAGTTTCTACTAACTACCTATTTAAAATACTCTATCTACCTAACTGGTTTAAACCAGTTAAAACAGCTAAACAAAGTAATATTACGCCTAGATTAAAGGCTTATTATTAAATATAAACGAGAAGTACCCTTAAATTGAATGAGAAGTACCCTTAAGTCAAATAAAACCCTTTTAATTAAACTCAAGGATTTCGACTGGTTTCAAAGTGAATAAAAATATAACAAAATATACATATAAATAAGCGTAAAAAGGAGGAAATATATTAACTTTTTACTAGTTATTTAGTTATAAAACAAAAATACTATAAGAGGTTAAAAACTACTCTCACCTTAAATAATTATTCTTTAAATATATTAAACTAGTTTTAATTAAGAAAATTATTCTATAAATAAGTGAAAATAAACTGCTTTAAATCTACTTTTAAAGTATTTAAATCTATTAATTCTAAATTAATAAAACTACTTTAAAATATAAGTAAAAATAATTCTATATAAAGCTAAGTTTATAAAAAGTTATTAAACTAGTTTATTAAGTTATAAAATAGATATATCTAAGATAACTTTTCAAAACCTCTCTAGTAATAAAAACTATTAAATATAGGCTTTGCAATTTAAATTCCTACTTATAAGTAAGGATATAAATACTAACTTAGAAATCCTATTATCACGAATTAATTCTGATATAAATAATAAAGCTTTAGCTTATATTAGATTATAATATAATAATAATCCTCTTAGAGTTATAAAGGACTATAATATAGCTTCTAAGGCTTAGCTTAAGTTAAAAGTACTATATAAGCCTAAAGGATTTAGTAATAAGTTTATAACTTATAAAGAATTCTTTAATATAACCTTAGAAAATATAGATAACTTAGAAACCTTTCTAAATAAGGTTAAAGAGTTAATTAATAATCTAGCTAATAAAGATCTAGCTTTACTAAAGCAGATTATTATAGCTAAGATATTAAATTCCTTAGATAAAAGTTATAAGGGTTTTATAACTAATATAACTTAATCTCTAAGAAATAATTTAGAAGTCTATACTCTAGACTCTTTATTTGCTAATTTATTAGATAAATCTAAAAGAAAAGAGGATATAAGTAATAATATTACTTATATTAAGGCTAAGAATAAAACTAAAAAACCTTAGAAAAAGACTAAGGGTTTATTCTATAAAAACTGTAAAAAGCCCAGATATATAGAAGTAGACTGCTTTTTCTTATATCCTGAAAAGGCTCTAAATAAGTAGAAATAAGCCTCTAATAATATAACTAAATCTAAACCTAAAAATAAAGGTTTAAATAAAAAGACTTATAAATCTACTTCTTTTAAAAACAAACTAACTAAAAAGAGTAATAAAACTGCTCTATTAGTTAAAGATAAAGAAGAAGATAAAAGAGTTATTAAATTATCAGACTCCCATAATACTAAAGAAGTTAATATAATTTAAATCCCTTCTATATTAAATCTAAATATAGATATTAATAGTAAAGAAGAAGATATTAAGTTTAAAAACATAAATATAACCCTACCTTATAATAATAAGAAGCATACTAAACCTAAAATAGGTTATATAATCTAAGATATTATATAAAACAATAATAGTATATTCCAGAATAATTCAAATACTATTAAGTCTTATCTTAATATAGATACTATAATTTATATTATTAATAATAAGGATTATTTTTATAAAACTTATAAAATAAATAAATAAGTTAAATAGGGAAAAGCAAACACTCTTTTAGCTACTTTAGCTAGAGATATTATACTAAAGCTTCCCAATAATAAAAGTGTTATTTTATATAACTGTTTCTATATACCAAACTTAGATATTAATTTTCTAAGTTAATCTGAACTAGATAAATAAGCTATTGCTTATATAGTTTAGAAAAGCACTCCTTTATTATATTATATAATTAATAATATACTATTAGTTAAAG
Organism: Colletotrichum neosansevieriae; assembly: GCA_036785495.1. NCBI lineage: Eukaryota > Fungi > Ascomycota > Sordariomycetes > Glomerellales > Glomerellaceae > Colletotrichum > Colletotrichum neosansevieriae. The sequence continues at coordinate 1,039 of JAVHLV010000254.1, read as the reverse complement.
AGAGTAAGAAGGATAACCTATATTACTTTAATACTAAAGTAACAAAAAATCCTTCTTTATACTTAACTAATACTATATTAAATAGTATAGATAATAAAGAAGAAAATAAAATAACTATTTAAAATAATAAGTTATTAGAAGATATAAATACCCAAGAAGATAAATTATCTAAGAAAAGTCCCATAGAAATAGCAGAATAAAAAGCTCTATTATAGCATAAAAGATGAAACTATATTAGTATATAAGCTTTAGAACAGCTATATAAGGATAAAATAATAACAGATAATATATTAAAAGTAAATAATGTTACTTATAAAGTCTATATTTTAGGCAAATTCACTAATAAAGTAAATAGAATATCTAATAATAGGTTAAAAGATTATCCTTATTTATATAAGGTAGCTATAGATATCTATAGACCTATAACACCTATAACCTATAATAATTATAGATATTTTATTATATTTATAGATAAGAATTCTAGATTTGCTTTTAGTAAATTAGTAAAAACCAAGAGTGAATTAGAAGTTTATCTATCTTTTATTAAATATAAGAATTAATATAAAACTATTATATTTAAGATAAAAGAATTTAGTACTAATAGAGGTACTGAATTTAATAATAAAACTATTAATAAAGAATATATGAATAGTGGAATAAAGCATAATACTACACCTATTTATATATATAAACCTAATAGGTTTATAGAACGTATTATACACACTATAGTAAATAAAATAAGATTAATGCTTAAATTAGCAAATCTACTAAACTATTCATAGAGAGAAGCCTTTTTAGCTACTATATATATATATATAACAGAACTCCCCATAAAAGCCTAAATTATAAAACCCCTTATAAAGTTAAGAATAATAGTAAACCTATTATAACTTATATTAAAACTTAGAGTAGTATATACTATTATAAGAATAAAGATCCACATCTTAAGAAACTAGATAATAGAGCTATAAAAGCTATACTAGTTAATTATAGATCTAATAGCTATAAGGTATATAATATATCTAAAAAGAAAGCCTTA
>JAVHLV010000253.1:0-97085 GCA_036785495.1 Colletotrichum neosansevieriae | reverse complement strand
ATAGAAGCCTCTAGAAGGGCTAGAATAAGTATAAATAACTCCTCTCTCCCCTACCTAGCTAGTTACTAGTTAATAAGCCAAAATAATACCTATTTTAATACCTCCTTAATTACCTAAGCTATATTATATAATATTCCTATTACATAATATAATTACGTAAGCAAGCTACCTCACTAAGACTATTCTATAATACTAGAAAGAAGAAACTATATAGTATCCTAAAAGCCTTAAAAAGGATATATAATTACCTTTATAGAAGATACTTTATTCTAGAAATAAATACCTAGACTTTAATTATATAACTAAATAGAGCAGCTATAAACCTTCTAAAAGCTTTTATTATTTAATAGATTATATAGATTTAAATATTTAACTTTAAGATATAATATATCTATAATATATAGAATATAGTAGTAGATAGCCTCTTATAGAAACCTTAAAGCCCTTTAGATATAATTAATAAAAAAGCAGAAGGAGAAATTAATTCTTAGATTAATTTATAGATCTTCTTTATTAATATTAAGGCTAGTTCCTTCTTTAATTAAGCATAATAATATAGTAATATATAATAAATAGAAGAGGTCCTTATAGAAAATATATAGAAAATTATTAATAGTATAATAACTATTCTAGACACCCTTCTTAATAATTTACAGGCCTATTTAGTATATTCTTAATAGATTACCTACTATTTAATAATATAAAAGCACCCTCTAGAGATTTAATCTATTAGATACTATAATTTCAAAGTTAGAGCTCTAAACTACTATATTTAAAACTACCTGCTTTTTACTAAACTAATAAACTAGAAGCTAATACTAAGACAAATTATAGATAACTCTAAATAGAGAAAGAAGCTAATTACTAAAGCCTATAAGAAAAGCAGTTATAGAGGTAAGTAAACTATAATAAGGAGATTATCTAACTATTATATATAGGGTAATATATATTTAAAAGTTAAAGAGTTCTTAAAGAGTTATTTTAATTACTAGAAGAAAAGAGCTTAATATATAGATAATATAAGAACCTATAGTTTACTAAAGAGATTACCCTTTATAAAGATTTTATTAGATATATAAAGAGTAGGTAAGTAGTATCTTATAGAGGCTTAGAACCTGCTTACTAAATAGCTTAAAGCATACTAGCTTAGATAAGTAACCACAGCTAAGATTATAAAGTTTATTTAGGAGAAGGTTATCTATTAATATAAGCTATATAGTAAAATTATTATTAATAGAGGTCTAGAAAATAAGAGTATTATTATTAAGTTTAATAAAAGATATAGTATAAAGAGAAAAGTAATATTAGCCTATAATCTAAGAGCTAATAGAGCAATTAAGACTAGTTATTAGCCTATTACTTATTCTTTATTAATATAAATTAGAGAAAGAAAGAATATTAACTCTTAACTATATTTATCTACTACTCTATTTATAGACTAATTAAGTATTTACACTTTAACTAGCTTTAGCCCTTTCTATCTTTTATATAGATTTAAACCTATTATACCTATTAAGACTTTAATACTAACCTAGAGGGTTCTTAATTAGAATTTAATAACTATATAGAAGGAGGAGGTTTAGATATATCTATAAGCCTTTCTATAACTTAATAAAAATAAAAAGTAAGCTAAAAAGATAATTAAGAGTTAATATAAGAAGACTGTAAAGTATAGTAATAATTAATATAAGTAAATAATAAGAAAAGAGAGGCTAAAAGTAGATAATTTAGTCCTAGTATTTAATATTAAGAGATTAATTAATAAATCTTTAATTAAAAAGCTTAACTACTAATAGCAAGGCCTCTTTTATATCTTATTATATACCTCTAATACTCTATTATATTAACTAGTAATATTAGTAAAAGAAGAGATTATAAGTAGAATATTTAGTGAAAATTAACTTTAAAAGTTTATTTAAGTACCTAAAAGATATTAGAAACTAAGTAATATAGATATTTATAGATCTAATTTAGAGAGAAACCTAGTAAAAGTCTTTCTAATACTAGGAAATAAAAAGTATAATAACTATATACTAGAAAAAGAAAATAAAAAACTAATAATATCTAGGAAGATAATTAGAAATTATTACAATGCGGTTCACAGCACTCTCAGCCTTATAAGGCTGTAGTGGCTATGCGCTGTAGCGCGCAATTATATAATTACACACTATAGACTATTTCACTATGCTTTCTATATATACTAATTTATAGCTAAGATAGTTACTCCTTATAACTTGCCCTCACTCCTACCTATAGCTTATAATAGTTATAAGCCTAGCTCTATAGCTTATAAATACCCCTCTAACCTCTCTAAGCCTAGGAAAGGGTAAGTAGCTTTTCTCCTATTATCTTTTACCTATTTAAAATAATCTTATAATACTTAAAAATCTTTTTTAAAGCAGCTTTATAATAATAGTAGTATACTTTTTAATAACCTTTTCTCTAGAAGTGTGATTCTAGGGCCCTACTAACTAGCCTTATTAGTACCTTAACCTATACTTATCTGCATAGAGTAAGGGTATTTAGAAGTATCTTAATTCTAATAGCTCTAATACTAGAAAGCCTTTTAATACTTTTAAGAGCACTCTAACTATTTAGAAGTTTATAGATAAGTATAATAACTACCTCTAGGCTAAGTATAAGGCTAATCTTATTAAGTATAAAGTAGCTCTCTAAAAGTAGAAAGCTAAGGAGAATTTCTTTTAGATACTCTATAAGACTACTAAGTATAATAACTTTATTAATATTATTAAGAATAAGGAGTTTAATACTCCCTAATAAACTAATAGAGCAGGTCTTACTGCTTTTAAGCTTATAAAGCCTACCCCACTAACCCCTATTAAGTATAAGGATATCTAAGATAAGTAGAGTAATATACTTAAATACCTCTCTGCTAATAGTATAAACCTCTTATTATAAATTGCCTTATACTATAACTATTAGATACTTATCTATTAGACTATTAATATAGTCTACTTTAAGATAGTAGGGATAAAGCTTAATAATAAGAATAATAAGTTTTAGATTAACCTTTAAAATATATTCTACCTTCTTAAATAGTAACTTACCTGCTCTAATAATAGTATATAGGAATAAGTATAATAAGATTATAAGGATATTTTAAAATATACTAAGTATACTATTTAGCCTGCTAAGTAGTATAAAGAATAGTACTATCTCTATAAGCTAGTAGTAAGCTAGAATATTACTAATACTAAGGGAAGCTATAGTAGATATACTTTTCTTAAAGTAGTATACTATAGAATAGCTTCTACTTAGGCCTAAAACTAGCTAGATTTAGTTACCTAAGTAGAAGAGATTAGAATACTTTATCTCTTACTTAAAAAGCTTAGAATTATTCTTACTACTAAGATCTATAGTAAGCTAGCTTCTATTAAGGGTTCTAGTAGATCACTTAGAGTATTTACTACTCTTATAGGCTGCTCTAACTTAGAGGATCTACCTTAAGCCTTATAGACTACTTTAGATACTTCTTTTCTAGTAGTAATATCTAATAAGATCCCTAGCTGCTCTTATAGATAATGCTATAGGTGGACTTTATAGAACTATAGCTATATTTAATAGGTATTTATAGACTTGCTAAAAGATAGCTTTAAGGATTATAAGATACTAAAGGATAAAGCATAGTATATATAGGAGATAGTAATATCTCTATAGTAGGGCTATATCTATAATAACCTTATATATATAGAGTAGATTATAAAGGAATCTTAGAAGAGTGGTTAGCACTTATCTAACTATAGCTATAATAGATACTATAGTAGTAGCTGGAGTAGGTATAGTAATAGGGGTAGTACTAGTAATAAAGAGTAACTTTCTAATAATATTTCCTATTATATTATTAACTAAAGCTTTCTTAAAGATAAAAGCTAAGTAATCTAAGTTTATTCTATAGTGTTTATATTCTTTAAGGGACTATATACTCTCTCTAATAGTATTATTCTAGATAATTATAGGGCTCTCTATATTATTAATAATAAGAGAAAGCTAGTTTCTAGTACCTTTATATACTTATATAATAATAAGGTGATTAAAGTTAGTAGTATAAGTATACTAATTATTAGGAGGGGTATTTAGGTTATCTAGGGTGTATTTAAAGATACCTTAATAGGTAAAAAGAGCGCTCTAACCTTAAATAATATTACTATTATTAAAAATATATATACTAATATTATCTTAGAAGTGCTCCTCTTTAAGATAGATATCTAGTATAATAGCTATAACTGCTCTCTGCAGTTTAGTAAGCTGGGTAAGTTTACTTATATAAAGCAGCTACTATATAAGAGTAACCTAGTCTTCTTTAAATATAACTCTATCTCTATCTGTCTGCCTAGTCTAAGTATTTCTATAAGTAGTATAGGTATTATAGCTCTCTTAAATAACTAGAAGCTAATATACCCCTTATACTACTATATAGCTAAAAGGTCTAATAATATATAACTATAGCACCTCTAAGCTAGTTATCTAGGCTAGAGCGCTCTTAAATGCCTTATATATAATACTTAGAGGGTGAGAATTAAGACTCTATTATATATTTAATATAAATTCTATGCTTAAGTATATACTTAGTAAGTTATCTTATATAGTATATCTGAGGCTAGATCTCTCTATTTCTACTACTATATAGCTTAGAACCTCTTTAACTATTAAAAGCTTAGCAGACTATATACCTAAATACTTCTTATTAAGGATAAGTATAGTAGAAGACTCTTTAAAATTCTCCTAGTCTTAAAAGAGTATAATAAAGTGTTTAAGGTGTTCTAGATATTTAAATACTAGGTATAAAGATAGTAGGGACTTACTATTTATAAGATCTGCTATAATATTAAGTGTACTATTATTACTATATAAGGCTTTACTTAATATAAGTAATAGATAGAGGAGCTTAGAATTAATCTTAAGCTTCTACTAGTAAACACTAAGAAGCCTATAAGTAGTAGAGAGTATACTAGCTTAGAAATTATCCTAAAAGCGCTTATAATACTAACTGCTACTTATCTGTTAAAGTATCTTATCTTAGAGGCTTAGAGAGTAGCAGTTTTTATCTTTAATATTAGCCTATATACTATAAATAACTAGTAAAGCCCTATTTAGATAGAACTTAAGTAGTTCTAGAACTACTTCTAATAGTAGTAACTAGACTTTATACTTACTGTGCACTAAGACCTATATCTATACTGGAGAGGCTTATATATCTATAGCTATAGAGCTTATTCCCTTAAAGGGAGTTATAAAAAAGGTATTAGGAGATACTATTATAAGGTTAATTCCAGAACCTATCTTAGATACCTTATAGGATATATATTAGAGATATATAACCTATATAGGATCTGGGTTTCTATGCTTAACCAGGTTATTATTATATATAATATATACTTTAATAAGTTAAAATTCTACTCTCTAGATAATAAGAAGGAGGCTATAGACGTTTAGAGCGCCTAGATAATTATTAATAAGGTTAAAATACCTATTAAATTCTCTAATATAGTCCTTAAGATCTTAGAGGTGCTTAATAAAGTAAATAGTAATCTTATAATAAATAAATAAACTACTAGTAGGCTTAAGTCCTCTATGCTAGCTGCTTCCTATAGTTTAAAAGCACCTTATACTGCTACTATAATATAGTCTAAGAGTATATTAGCTAGAATATAGAGAGGACTACTCACTTTTAAATAAACTTCTAATCCTGAAAGTATACTAGGATTAAGTTTAGACACTCCTATAATACTAGAGCCCTACTCTAAAGCATAGTATACTATTACTAAGAGTATAGACCTATATTTATCTATTTTAAATACTTAAGAACTAGCTATTTAAGTACTTATAAAAGAGGAGAGCTTATAGTAATCTAGATAAGACTTCTCCTTAGCAGCTAAAATAGATTTCTAATCTACTTACTATTAATACTAATAGATTAACTATAGGCCTCTAATATAATAGAGTATTAAAGAGTAACGTCTAAGAGTTCTTATAACTCTTTATTTAGAAAAGAGCTTACTAGATAACTACTAAAATACTTTTTTTATAATCTTTATACCTAATTAGTATAAAGCTATTATAGAAAGCACTTTTAGGTATAAGACTCTATACTCTACTATTATAGTATATTTATAGGATAACTCTAAGATATACCTAAATACTAAGTAGAAGATAATATACTTTATAAAAGACCTCTTAAAGCCTCTAAGTAACTATTTTAAAGCTAGAAAGCTAAGAGAGCTGCTCTAAGATATATTTTAAGAGGCTATAAATAAGGAAATTAATAAGCTTATAGCTAAGAGAATCTAGTATATTATTAACTAGTCTAAGATATACTTAAAGCCTCTTTTCTTAAAGTAGGTATATACCTATAAGTTCTAAGATAACTATCTTAATACCTATAAAGTATAAATCTATATATAAGGGGATATATAAGATACCTCCTCTCTTAGCTTAACCTATACTACTATACTTATAGTCTAAGGTCTATATATAGTAGTAGTAATTATAGCCTAGTTTAACTATAAAATATTCTAATTTAATATTATTAATATATTTCTAAATATAGATATTAACCTAGATAGAGAGCTAGTTACCTGCTATCTCCTAGATAGCTTTAAGTAGGCTAGTAAAGTTATAGAGCTTAATAGAGCTCTATATAGCTTAAAGGATATGCTTCTTTTATAGTATAAGGAATTCTCTGCAGCTTTATATAAGCTTAGACTCTCTCTATATAATAAGGAGCCCTACCTTTTTTAAGATAAGTACTATAAGATTTTACTTCTATTCTATATTAATAATATCTTTATTTTATTCTATTAAGACTATGCTTTTAAAGTTTAGGAGCTTATATAAGAGATTAAGAAACTATATAAACTATATAAACTAGGCTCTATTAAATAGTACCTTAGAATATATATTATATAAGACTAAGTGGCTAAAAAGATCTATCTAGTCTATAACTAGTATATTAAGACTATTATAGAGCGCTTTAGCCTCTAAGATAGTATTACTCTAAGCACTTCTATACTAGTTACTAAGCTTATAAAGAACCTTAGTGAGGCTACTACTATAGAAGTTAAGGACTACTAATTACTTATTAGAAGTATTCTATATATAGTGATAATAATATACTTTAAAGTAGCCTTTGCTATAGTATAACTCTTCTACTTTCTTATAAATCTAAGTATATAGCACTTTACTATAGTAAGGTAGTATATATAGTATTTCTATTTAACTTGCTACCTTATAATCTGCTATAATAGCTTAGGGGGTAATAAAGAGACTCCCTTACTACTAATTACTAGTAATACCTTATTTGCTAATAATAAAGAGATATATAGGTTATTATAAGGCTATATAATAATGCTCTTTAGAGGTGTAATTTAGTAGAAAGCAGCCTGTTAAGTAATAGTTATAATATTAATAACTAAAGCAGAGCTTCTAAGCCTTAAACATACTACTAAAGAGATAATAGCTCTTTAAAGGCTATGCTATAACCTTATTTTAGAGCTTAGAGATATTTAGAAAGTCTATTATAATAATTAGTAGACTATTTAACTAGTAGTTAGAGAGGGAGAGTGTATTTTAACCTGCCTATAATATATTAATATTTAGAATATATAGCTATACTAAGAGTATATAAAGGGTACTTTTAAAGTGCTCTATATACTTATAAATAAGATACTAGTAGATAGGCTTATAAAAAGCCTCTTCTAAGCTAAGTTTAAATACTTCTAAGTGCTACTAAATCTAGTAGATACTTATTATATTATTATAATAAAGGGAAAGTAAGTTTAAGAGTATAGAATAAAGCTCTATTAGGCCTAAAGGCTGGCAGATATTATCTATAGGGCTATAGCCCCCCTATATATAATAGCCAGGCAGAAAAGCAATTCTCACAGATATACTAGCTCTAGGCATACTAGCCCTATACCTCTCTAAATACTAATAAGCAAAGGGTATTAATATCTAAAAGTATATATTTAATAATAGGAGTGTTTCTTAGTATAGATAGCTATAATAAGGCAGTTAATAAAGCTATTAGCTATACTAGTAGGCAGCTTATAGAGAGCTAAAAGGCTTACTAAGTAAGTATATATACTAGTAATAGTACTATTAGGAAGAGTAGTAGTTATAGAGATCTGCTAAAAAGAGCTAGTTAAAGCTAACTCTCTTATAGTAGCTTCTAGGTATATAATAACCTAGAGCTTCTCCTCCTCCTTCTCCTCCTACTTCTCCTCTTTCTCCTTCTCCTCCTCCTCTTTAAGGGTAGCCTAAAAGACCTAGCACTAATAGGTAAGAGCCTAGATAGATAAGTTAGCATTATGCTAAATTATCTTATATATATCTATATATAAGTGTAAAATACTTATAACTTAGTTATTACTATTATAGGTTTTATAGCAGTGCTTATAGGGTATAATAGTAGTAGCAGGGAGAGATTAGCAGCTATAGCTAGCTAGATAGTAGTAATAGCACTTACTAGTACTATAAAAGCAGTAACTAGAGCTCTTATCTATAAGTAGTAAGTATATATAGCTATAATATAGGTGCTCTATTAGCTTACTAGCTCCTTCTAAGATAGTAGAGGAAGTATAGAGCTTCTTAGTAGAGTCTAGGGTTTTCTTACTAATAGCAGGGTTAGTCTTCTTCTTTAGTATACTATAATATATACTAGCTATAATCTTTGCCTCCTTAGACTTATACTTAGGCTTTTCTAAACTATTATTAGTATTTCTAGATTATAGGAAGTAATATTATAAATATACTAATAGGCTTCTCCTTATCCTTATTCTCTTTCTCCTTAATAGAGAGAGTATACTTATACTTACCTATAGGCTTCTTTTTTAGAGCCTTAGCCTCCTCTATTAGAAGGATATTATTAGCTTCTATAGTATTAAAAGGCTCTATTAGATAGTAATAGTTACTAGAGGGGCTATAGAGTAGCAAAATAAAAAACTTATACTTATTACTCTTATTATTCTCAGCCTTTTCCTGCTTAGTAAGAGTAACTAGCTGCTTCTGCTCTACCTTCTTCTTAGCTTTATAGGTTACCTTAGCCTTAATAATATAGTTAGTAACTAGTATTACAGATTATTTATACTTAGAAGCTATTTTTAATAATAGTATTAATAGGTATAGATACTTTTATATAAAGATAAGTATTAGTAATAGTTAATAATATATATAATAATTTTTTTATATATATAAAGGATTAACTTATAATTATTATAGTGTTCTAAGTAGAAGAAGGGGGAAAAATTAAGATAGAGGGCAGTATAAGTAATAACTATGCCTGCCTAGCTGCCTTTATAGGCAGTTAAGCGCTGCTAATAGGATTCTACTACTTATCTAGATTATATTACTATTACTTAAGTTATATATTACTTATTTATACTCTTTAAAGTACTTATAAGGAATATTTTTATTTATTTTATACCTTTAAGGCTATTTATAATACTGCTTTATCTCTTTTATATATATTTAAGAATAGTTATAGCTATATATAATAGTAGATTGCTATATTAGTAATATTTGTAGTGTGGCTGGGAGGTGTGTTATAATATGGTTTATAGCACTCTTAGCCTTATAAGGCTGCAGTGGCTGTGTGCTGTGGTATATGATTATATAATTGCGCACTGCAAACTATTTCACTACGCTTTCCGTGCACACTAATCCATAGCTAAGATAGTTGCTCCTTATAACTTGCCCTTACCCCTACCTATAGCTTATAATAGAAATAAAGAGGAGAATATATTATAATCTATAATAAAATTAAGATAGTATCTAAGAGACTTAGAAATAGTAATTAAAGTATTAAAGGCTAAATAGTAACTAGTAGTAGAAATCCTATAAATATTAAAGGAGAAAGAGAGGGAATATATTAAGATAGAGGATCTAAAGGACTTATAATCTTTCTTCTATTTTTAAATACTTAGTTTAATAATTTATAGATCTATTTATACTTATTTATAGGGTCTTCTTTTCCTTATGTCTTATATTTTAAAAGTTTAAGATTTTAGAGATAATATTTCTAAACTTTAAGAATAAAAATAAGAAATAATATTAACTTATTAAAATATACTACTCTACTACTAACTATTTTTTAATATAATAGCAATTTATCTACTAATAACTTTAATATCTATACTAAGTATAAGATATTAGAGATCTATAGCTTCTAAATAATAATACTAAAAACCCCCTCTATAGATATAGCTATTACTAAACTAAATAAATAAGAGAACTAATAGTTTAAGAATAGATAAAAGAAAAGAAAAGAGAAAAGAGTATTAAAGTATAGTTACTAACCTATAAAAAGAATACTAATATCTAGATAACTAAGAATATAATAATAAAGCTATTAATACTAAAAACAGCTATATAATACTATTACTAGTAAAAAGAAAAAGGATATTTATAAAGAAGATCTTATTAATTTTATACTTAGATAAGGTTTAAAGTTAGTTTTATAGATCTATTTAGAGGATATTTCCTTTATATTCTTATTACTACTTAATAATATTTCTATTATTTCTTTTCTTTTTCTCTATTTTATAAAGATATATTTAGTTACTCTATCTTCCTTTTCTTAAGCTATAATATAAAGCTCTAGAAAGTTAGTAATCTCTATAAAGTTAAAGTTTAAAAGTAGCTCTAGTATAAAAGAGTATTAAGAGTAGGTAAATCTAACTTCTAGATAATACTCTTAAGCCTATTAAAGATAAAGAGTATTTTAAAGGATTAAAAAGTCAAATTTAGATATAGCTAATATAGTAGTATTAGCTAGAATTTAGAACTATAGAATTATTATAATACTATTAAATTCTCTACTCTTTCTTACTTTAGTATTATACTTAATTCTATATCTATAGTACTTATAAATACTTAGATTATTATAAGAGTAATTCTCTTAGATTTTATAGAAAAAGCAGTTAGAAGTACTTAGTATAGAAATATATTTAAAATATAGTTTATAGATAAAAATACTAGTTATAGGGTTTCTTATAGTATAGATATACTTTTTATAATAGATATAAGATACTATATTATAACTATCTTAGAATTAGATAAATAAGCTATAAGTAGCTACTATATACTAAAAAACCTTTATCTACTATAAGCTAGAAAAAAAGATAGCAGAGATATAAATAAAGACTTAATAGTAAAAGTTACTAGTCCCTTTAGTTACTTTAAATATTTAATTAAAATCTTACTTACTAAGATAAACTTTCTAGAAAGCTAGTCTTATTATATTAGTAGTCTTATTAAAAAACACTTATAAAATAAAGACTACTTCTAAATATTTATTACTAGGAATATTAAGTTAGAGCTAAGTAAAGCTTATAATAGCCTAAAAAGATAATAGATATTAGTTAAGTAATAAAAAGTATAAAGAGAAGAGAATTACTTAAAGCTAGTTATTAAAGTACTAGATAAAAAGAGATATATTATTTCGCTTTATCTAAGATATAGAGATATTAGAACTAAGTACCTAGAGGGTAGCTTTTAGAGGAAGATAATAAGAATAAGGCTAATTAGTGTTCTTAATATCTAATATAAAGAAGTTATAGTTAGCTATAATAAGAGAAGATAATTTATAAATATAAAAAGAAGAATTTAGAGGAGTTAAGTTAAGATTAAGAGATAGAGAGAAAGATAACTATTAGAAAAAGAGAAGTTAATATTAGAGAATAAAAGAGAATATTTACCTAGTTTTATAACTAGATCTCTTATTTTAATAGCTACTAATAGCTACTATTTCCTTTATTTTTTTCTTATAAATAACTACTCTAATTTACTATTAGATATATTATTAGATTTTTTATTTTAAGTTTACTTTACCTTTATTAGAGCTAAGAGAGCTAAAAGAGGAAGAAGTTAATTATTTCTTTTATAGAATACTAATAAATTACTAGCACTTTAAGGTAATTAGTAGGTATAAGAGAGTCTTATTAACCCTTCTAGTCTCCTAGATCTTCTCTTTTTTATCTATATTTATATATACTACCTAACCTATTTTCTTAGATAAGAGATATTTAATACTAATTACTATATTATAATATCTTTAGATTTTATAATTACCCTTATTTAATCTATCTATTTAGTCTATAAATCACTTACTCTTTCCTTTTACTAACTTTCTTTTTAAAAATATTATAATAGAAAAGATTATTTATAATAATAATAATACTCTGGATAACTATATTTAGAAGCTAAGATCCTTAAAGCTTCCCACCTCTAATATTAAATAACTAATAGATCTTATATCTAATAAAGTAAGTAAAAGCTAATTTTAGGTATAGAACTAGATTATTAGAGATATATTAGACTTTAAACCTATAGAGAAACTAAGATATTAGCTACTAATAATTAAATATAAAACTCTACCTCTATAATACTAAGATATAACTAGCTAGATATATCTCTCTAATTTACTAATAAAATATATACTTATTAAATACTAGAATAAAACTCTAAATATAGTATAGAAGTTATTTCCTCCTTTTAAACTATAATATATTATTACTAGCCTATATAATACTATTAGAATATTAAAGACTAAGACTCTAATATACTCTATAAATATTATAGTAATTATATATTACCTTATAAGACCTATTAAAGCTAGATAACCCCTTTAATACTATATTATTAGAAATATAGAAGATAACCTTAATAATAGAAGCCTAAAAAATAGTATAACTACCTAGCTTAAAAAGAAAGCTCTAGATATACTATTTATCTACCTATAAGTATCTAAATTAAATAGAGTAATCTTTTTAGAGCTACTAATTAACTTATATAATAAATAAAACTAGTTTTATAATAATTAGTAGTTAGAACAGAGAGCAGAGAGAAAACTATAAACTCTAATATATATTATAACTAGAGTCTTACTTAGAGCTCTAGCTATTATAACTAAAGTCTTATTAAGATAACTATATCTAATTAACCTTTACTATACTAAACCTCTATTATAGACTTCTAGTTTATATCTAGTTAACTAGTTTAGATCCTTTATATAATCTAGAAGCTTAGTACTACTAAAATAGCCTCTATAAGTAAGAAAAAGGACCTAGATTAACTAACTATTAGTAACTTTTATAAATAAAGAGCTATTTAAAAGGTATTAGATCTCTTTAAAGCTAGATAGAACTATTTAAAACTAGGTCTTTAAAGATAGAAAGAGGATACTAGAGCAGATAGTACTAGAAGTAATAAAAGACTAGAAAATTAAGTATATCCTATAATTTATAGACCTAAAGCCCTCCTTATCTAATAGGATAAGTCTTAACCTACTTATACCTAAAAATATTTATTTATAGATCTAACCTACTAGTATATCTAATACTAAGACCTTAAAAAGTAATAAAGGATTATTAAAGTACCTAACTATTTAAAATATAGTAATAAGAGATAAGATTAAAAAGTATAAAAGGGTAAATAATTAGTAGTAACTAATTAATTTATTAAAGTATTATAATTATTCTAGGTTTATAAAACTATTAATATTACTATACCTTATACCCTTTTTAGCAGAGTAAGTTATGTTTAAATCCTATAATAACTTAGCAGTTTTTAACTATATAAAGCCTACTAACCCTATACTAAATAATAATTAACCTATTCTAGTAGTTCCTTAATATATATAAAATAACTAGCAGTTAGCAGATTACCTAATAACTAGATATAGGTAAGAATTAGTTATTAATAGTATAGAGAAGGTAGAATATGTTTCTAATCTCTATAATATATAAGAAACACTAATAAGATAAGAAAACTTAGATAATATTAATAAGCCTTCTTAGACTTATAATTAGAGGGTTTCTACTTTCTATCTATATCCCACCTTAAAAGCTATCTTAGATACCTAGAATAGAGATTATAGCAGATATAGTTAGTATAATAAGGGGAGGTATAAGTAACCTTTAAGATACTATAGCTATCTTTTTATTACTTAATTATAGTAGTAGTTATTAGGTAATAATTATTATAGACTAAGTAAATAGTAATTACTTTTACTAGAACTCTATATAAAATTTAAAAAGTAACTAATAATTTATAGATACTATAAATAATCTTAACAGATAGTATTATAAAATAGAGGCCCTAGTATATCTTAGAATAATCCTATTAACTAGTTATTATATAGTTAATTTAACCTAACAAAAAGACAGGTTTATATATAAACTTAGATATATTAAATAGGTCTAAGTATTCCTTTAAGAGAGTATCTTATTACTATAATTTAGCTATATAGCTAGGAGAGATAGAGAGCTTTTTACTAATATAGAAATCCCTTTAGTTAACTAATATATTTCTGCTATTACCACAGAATTCTATAATATATCTATTAATATTAGCTTTACCCTATAAAACACTCTATATAGCTAATAAAACTTTAAGAAAAATCCTTTCTTCCCTATATAACTCTCTATATCTAAATCTAGCTAACTCTTACTCCTAGATAATAATATAGAGAACTTAAGTAATAATAATAAGCCTGGAATTCCCCCTCTAA
This sequence comes from Colletotrichum neosansevieriae, assembly GCA_036785495.1. Taxonomy (NCBI): domain Eukaryota; kingdom Fungi; phylum Ascomycota; class Sordariomycetes; order Glomerellales; family Glomerellaceae; genus Colletotrichum; species Colletotrichum neosansevieriae. The sequence goes on along the minus strand of JAVHLV010000253.1, from coordinate 82,558 downwards.
GAGATTTACTAGAGTTAGCTTTATCTAATATATTAGATAGTAAACTTAATTATCTAGAACACTAACTTTAAATATAAATCCTTTAAATACTAGATTAAAGTATAAGTGCTAAACCTTAATTATAAGTTATAATCATAGATATACTATCTTATTCTAAATATTCTAATATTTTAGATAAATATAACTATAATAGAGAAAACTATATCTAATAGAAAGTTAATTAATAGAAATAGATAGAGCAGAATACTCCTAAAAGGTTATATTACTATAATTTCTTATACCTACCTTAGTAGAGAGGATAGTTTCAGCTATATTAAGATCTAGAATAAGATAAGAAATATAATAAGAAAGAGGAGGTTATAAGGCTATTATTAAGGTATAGTTTATAATAGAAAATAATAGTACCTAAAAAACCTTCTTAATAGCAAAATCACTTACTAAGAAGAAACTATTAAATAGAAAGGTCTATAAATAGAATTATATATATTTTTTATATAAGTAGATTTATTTATCTATTAAAACTCTCCTTTATAATATTATAAAAAGTTTTAAGGGAATAATTAGAATAGAATAAGTAGAACTTAGCAGTATAATTTCTAAGAGAGCCCTCTTAGTATATAAGTCTATTATAGAAAAACTATAGTAAAGAAGGGAGGAGAAGCATAGAGGAGAGGAGAACTTATTATTATTATTAATAATACCTTAATACTTAATTCTTAAGTTTTTCAGGATTTTCTCAGCAAATTTATACTTATCTTTAGTAATCTCTTTTAATTAGATCTGTAAATTACTTTATATATCTTTTAAGCCTATCTTTATTATTCTAGCCTATTTATAGGTGGAGTTATGTTATTTGCTATCCTTTCTAGCTCTCTTAGCTCTAGCCTTTATTAATAGCTAATTAGATATTCTTAAGTTATAAATTATCTATAATAGAGGTCTGCTCTAGCCTCTTAGAATATAGCAATAGCTACTCTAGTAAGATAGTATAGGTTAATATCTATATAAACTCTATATACTAGGCTATTTTCTAGTAATAGCTAGGTCTCTATAATACTACTAGACCTGAGATAGCTAGATATACTAGCCCAGATACTATTAGCTTAGGCGGAAATAGATATTACTTACTAAGGCTAGATACCTATATCCACTATAGGCTGCTTCTTAACTATTTTTGCCTATATAAATAGATTTTAATTATTAATATATAGAAGCTAAGTTATTAATAGAATAGCGCCTAGATATCCTTTACTAATAGCCTTTCTAGTACTAATAGGTAGGTATAGAAGCTTATAAGGCAAAGCTAGGTTTCTATTATTACTAGGTATTTAGACTATATTATATCTAGTATAATAGATAGCTACTATTAAAGGTAGTGTCTTCCTACTAACCTATAATATATCTTACTAACTTATATATAGATCTGCTATTTTGCTGCTTATACTCTTTATGCTATAGCAGAACTTCCTCTCCCATACTAATAGGAATGCTATAGCTATATAGACTAACCTCTCTAAATAACTACTAGGCTAGATTGCCTTAGTTATTAAAAATATCTAACTCCTATATAAAACTGCTAAGAATACTAAGCTTAATTAGTAACTATAAATAAGCTATAGTAAAGGAGATAAGAGCACTAAATTTAATAGAGCTAACTATAAAGATTTACTAGATATTAGCTATACTTCTAGTTACTTAGACCTAATAGAATCCTTTATTAATATAGTAGCTTAGCTTTAAGATAGAGATACTATCTCTAATAGCTTACTCTATCTTACTAGCCTTTTTAACCTCCTATTATAGGTAATAGATAATAACTCTAATACTAATAATATACTAACTATAGAATATCTACTTCTTAGACTAGTATCCTATTTTTATATAATAAAGCTAATTATTAAAGCTATAAAAGCTATATAAAGTAGAGCCTATACTAAAAGGATAATTACTATTAAGGGTAATAACTACTATAATCTGGGAAATACTAGTAATTAGCTAAACACCTTATATAATATACCTAATACCTAGTTAGTATCTATATTAATTAAGTTAGGATAAGGTATATCCTTTATATATATAGCCTCTATTATTAGCAAAGCTTAAATGCTAAATCAGATATAGTTAATTGCACTTAAGCTGATCTGCTATGCTATAGACCAGGCTGCTAAATGCACTAATAACACCTAGTATAACTAGAATAACTAGTATTTCTAGTATATAGGTAGTAGTAGTAGTACTAGTAAGTTATAGCTTATTAACTCACTAAAGAAGGTTTTTATATATATAGATATAACTAGCTAGTTAGTTATAATAGTAACTTTAGAAACTGCTACTATAGGTATAGGGGGAACTATAATATACTCTGCTCTTAACCTAAAAATCTATAATAGTTAGAAGCAGATAGTTAATCTTTTAGAGACTTCTACTACTACTAATACTAAATATCTAAGATAATAATAGTAGCAATAAAAAGTTTTAGTTATTAATAAAGTTAGTATATTAGGCCTTACTACCCTATATAAGATTAGTGAGAAGTTATATAAGATAAGAGGTAACTTATAACAACCCTTTAGCAGAATACTAGTTATTATTCTACTAGGAGATTTCCTATAATTTAGACTAGTGCTATATAAGAGCTTACTAAGCCTGCTATCTAAATAGATATTTCCAAACTCTAGAAGTATAGTAAGCCTATATAGTAAGATAGAAGAGAGGCAGCTTTAGCAGAGATTTATATATATAGTAATACTTACTAAGCAAAAGCAAGCTAATACTAGTGATTTCCTGCTTAGATTTCTTAATTATTTATAGAGTAGTTACTAGATATATAATAATACTAACTAACTTATAGACTAGTATAATGCTAATTTGAAATTTAACTTCTCACTTAGCACCCATACTATTATTCTGCTAAACTAATATAGATAGGAGCTTAGCTTCTATATAATAATAGCTTTTAGCAAAAATATTAGAAGACCACTTACTATCTTCCTCTTAAGCTATAACTAGGCATTATAGGAGCCTACTAATAAAGAATATACTATTATATTACTATTAGGTAACAAATTAAAGCTAATAATACCAGGGATTTTCCCATATATTAAAGAAATACTAATTCTAGTAAATGTAAATAAGTATCTAGAACTTAAGGTAGTTAATAGTGCTAAGTTTAAAGCTATTACTATAATAACTAAACCTAGTATAAAGGAGATACTACTAGATAACTATATCTGCCTCTATATTAGCCTACCTGCTAGAATACTACTAAGATTAAAAGCTATAGAGGATCTCACTTTGCTCTATATCCTACTAGGTACTATTTTCCTACCTAAAGAAAGAGTTACTCTTAAATAAAAATATACTAAAACACTATATCCTGAATTACTATAGTATAAAGGCTTTAAACTTAGAATTACTCAGATAGGTCTCCTATATATATCTAGTTTAGCGTTAACAGATTTTAAGGCCTAGAATTAGTTATTAGATAGAACCTTACTTAGTCTATATAATTACTAGTAGAGTGGATAGTAATTTGGAAATACTATAATATATAATATAATAAGTATATATATCTAGCTTTTAAGAGCTAGAACTTTTAATAGTATAAGCCTAGTTAGGCTCTTAGATAAGGTAGCTTTTCTAGCTATAAGAATACTAGAAGAACTTATATAGAGCATAGAAAGGTTAAATAAGCTAGCAGATATAATAATTACTACTTATAAGACTTAAAGGTAATAAGTTAAAACTACTCACAGAAATTAGCCTAGTATATAAATAATAGTTATTATATTTATACTTATATTAAAGACTTATATTTCTATCTATATTAGTAGCACTACCTCTAATTCTAGGTTCTAACACAGACTTATATACTAGATCTATAGTTAACAAACTTCCTTTCTTAGATATATCTGGAATAATATTAGCGTGTAAAGTTATTAAGGCAGCAATATAGCTATTATTAAATATATACCTAAGTAATAATAATATAGTAACTTCTAATATTTTAGACCTAAGGTGCTATAATATCTCTAGCAGGTAATAGAGAGTAGCTTATACTATATTAAGCTCCTGTCTAATCTCTATATACTATATAACTAATTTAGAGGCTATTATTCTTATATATATCTTTATACAGGCTGCTATACTAGATATCTTAAAGTTAATTATCTGCTCTTTCCACCTATAGACTACTAAGAATATATCTATAAGTAATATAGGCAGATAACTAAGTAACCCTAGCAGTATACTAGTATAGCTACTATAGGAATTACCTAGAATAATAGCTAAGTTATTACTAGGATATCTCTAAATTAGAAAGAATATACTTATAAAAACTACACTTACCACCTTAATTATTCTAATAGCAGTTAGCATAGATACCTTTTATTACCTATATAGCCTTATTTATCTGTATAATAATATACTGCTTCTAAGGGCTGTTTGTGCAAGTATACTATATATATAGCAGCTAGCAGCTAATACCTATAGCCTGAATCAGCACTATGCTAATACAGTGACTAGCATAATAGGTAAGGATCTTATTAGGTTTCCTCTAAATAAGCTCTTATTATATTAGTAAATAGGATAAAATAGATATTAGGCAACCCCCCTATAACTGCTAATTAACAGCTAAACGATTAAGAAGGTTCTAGCTAGCTAGGTTAAGAAATAATTAGCTATAACTATAAGCAGAATAACCCCCTATTATACTCTAGTATATAGTAATTAGGTTACTAGAGCTTATAGCAGGACCTATATTTATTACTAATATAAAACTAGATTCTCAGTAAGGGAGGATATTAGTAACTTAGGTTTTAGGATACTGAAATCTAAAGGGTATAGTAGAAACACACACTTAACCGTATAATTAAGTTATATATTAATTGCCTAGAGTTATAGTAGATATTTGCTATTAGATATAATAGAAGTAGAGGTTTATAGGACTAGGCAGGCTAATATATATCCAAACTATAACGTCTTATATATTATAGAAATAATAACTAACTTAAGATATAAGCCCCACTATATATAAGGGGCTAGCTGAGCCAGCTAATCACCTATAAGGTTCTTTTTTGCTAATCAGAGAGCTGGATTCCTATCTAAAACGGGAGATTCTTCTAGTAGATAAAACATCTCTTAACCAGATAAGAAAGATAACCTTTCTTAACAGAAAGGCATAGGTGCTTTATAAGCTTAAGGTCTGTTTTAATTACCTTTATATATACTCTATACTATATTAAAAGTATTATTAAGTAGTTTTTGATAACTATAAGGAGCTTATCTATACCTTATTATTTAAAGGTAAAAGTTCTAGGTATATACTATAGGCTAATCTATTATAAAAAGTGCTAAGTAATACTCTTTATATTCTTTATTATAATTATAGAAGTCTAGAGTAATATCTTTACCTAGCTTTATATACTTAATAAACTCTTATAGAGCTTATTATACTTAGTAATAGACTTTACCTATACTATAGATATTATAGTTAATTATTATAATAAGCTTACTCCCTTAGATAAGGCAGACTCTTCTTATACTATTTAAGAGATATTAAATAGCTTCTAGGCCTAGGTATCTAAGATACTAGTACTATATTATAGTATTACTATAGATAGGTTATTACTTTATTATTATATTACATATATATATATATAATGCTTAGCTAAGGGTTACTAAGTGCTTATAAGAAATATAGTGTTTACTTTATCTCCTTTACTATATAGTAGGTTACTCCCTAAGATCTTTCTATACTTAAAGACTTACTAGTAATACCTCTTATCTAATATGCAGAGGTAGGTATAATCTAATCTTTAAAGATAGTTATTTTATAGACTTATATCCCACTAGATACTATATTAGTATAGCTTTCTAAGTAATATAAAGTTACTTATAAATCTATAGCAGAGCACTATATTATATAGTTATAGATATATTATACTTTTACTATACCCCTTTACCTTAACATTAACTATACTATATCCCTTAATAGAAACCTAGTATATACCTGCCTATAGGAAGTTACTAGGAACTGCTCTAGTAAGTATAGTAAACTATAAGGTATTATTAAATATATATATTATTACTCTAGAGTCTAGTATAGCAGAGTTATAGAGTTAGTAGTTATTTAGCTATATATAAAACGTAAACTTAAGAGTCTCTCTATAGTAGCTATATAGTTATTTATCCTCTATATACTATTTACTACTTAGTTTAAGCTTATAAACATACTTTATAAGCTCCTTATTATTATTAATATACTTCTCTACTAGGTAGTAGAGGGATTTGCTTCTCTAAAGGTGCTCTGAGTATAGCTCTTTAAATATAATCTAATACCTAGCATCGAGGGCTTTATTTTAAACTATAAAGAGCCTTTTTTAACTTATAAACTAAGTTAGTTTATTTTCTATAGTTATAGTTATATAAGGCTTCTAATTTATTAGTTTTATTATTATAAATAAATCCAGTAGATATTCTAATATAGATATCTTTATCTATATTAGCATAAATAAATACTAAAGTAATATTATATTATTTAATAACCTAATCTAAATTTATAGCTATATTTAATAAGAATCTATAGCTTTCAGGTCTATAGATAGTACTAAAGGTTTTAAGGTAGGCTATACCTATATATTAATTATAACCTTATACTACCCAGCGGGCTTTATACCTTATAGGTATATTTTCTGGATTATATTTAATTTTATAAACCTATCTTCTGCCTAATATATAGGTGTTATGGTTTGTTATAGTATTTTTATTAATTATAGTCTAAGTATCTTATTTATATAAATCAGATATCTCTTCTTCTATAGCCTAAATCTATTTAGATTAATTATCAAAACTTATAGCTTGTTTCTAGGTTAAAGGTTCTGATAAAGTATTAATACTTAATATATAAGAGGATTTTCCCTTATTATTATTATAAGTAGATAAAATCTCTTTTATTTATAGATAGTTATTTATTATAAATATTGCACTTTCTTCTTCTGCCTATAAATATTCTTTTAAATCCTTAGGTGATTTATAGGGGATTTATATAGTAAATTTAGACTTTATTATACTATTATTATTTTTAATAGTATTATTACTAGTTTTACTAGTATTATTTTTATTATTTTTATCTTCCAGATTCAGACTTAGATTTTCATCCCAGTTATAAAAACCGATTAGTTTATATAGATTGTTATATAGAGGATTATTATCCTTATTATTTTATAAAGATAAAAATATATTTTTATAGATTATTATATCTCTAATCTATAAGGCTTTTCTCTTAGGTATATTATATACTTTATAGCTATTTTTAGTAAGGATTAAAATATAACATTTAGTTTCTTATACCTCCTATAATTATAGAGTTATAGCACTCTAAAGATATAGTAATAGTAATATATAAGTTCCTTTTATAGTAATAGGAATAATATATTTCTTATAGTCTATATTTATATAAAGCTTAACTTTATACTATATATAACTTCTAAATAGTTTTAGTATTCTTTATTAAATAATTATCTAGCTATAGTAGTAATTATAATTAATTAACTTTATTAATTAATTATATAGTAATTACTCTCTCTATACTCTCTTAATTTCTCTTTATTATTATATTAGATAACTTATACTATAGTTTCCTTATTCTAAATAATACTTACTATCTCTATATCTTTTTATATAATATCTCTAGATACTAAATATATTAAGAGAGTAGCTTTAGCCCTTTTATATCTTATAGACTATAATATCTATTTAGTTTTTTAATATATAAGAAATTAATATATAAGATTAGCTTTAGAAAGAATTATAGTTAAGAATATAATAGTCTTTTACTAAAGAGTATTATTAATTAATAATAGGTTATATATAGAGTAGATAAGAATATTAATATTATATATTATATTTTTAACTAAAACTATATAGGAATCTAGTAAAAAAAGCAGCCATTAAGTACTTTATTAAACTAAATATTAAGGATAAAGTAGAGTAGGAATAGAAAGACCTTAAGCTAAGAAACTTAGTAGTAGAAAGTAATATATAAACCTCTTTTCTAGATTATAGAATTACTAATCTTTAGCTAACTATATTACTTATATAAACTAGATTATAGCAAAATATACTACTATAATTTACTAAAAAAATACTAATAATATTATATATTCTCTTTATATTTAAATAAGCTAAAAGATATCTAGCTCAATTATTATAGATAGATAGCTTTTAATATCCTTTTATTAAGTAGATATATATTTATAATACTATAGTATATATATATTATATTCTATATATTAACCCTTATTTAGGTATATCTTAGTCTCTCTTTTCTATATATACTCCAGTTATAGTTAGTATACTCAGGCTGCTTTAGATCTATATATAGAGCTAGGTTAATATTATACCTTACTTATACTATATATTCTAGACTCTATAATTTAATATCTCCTTAGGGATTACTAACTATTTATAAAGCTATTTCTAAACTCTATTAAGGCCTATCTTATTCTAAATATAGATTTCTATTACTTTTATATACTTTATATTATTTTCTTTCTCTAAGCTCTATATATAGTTTACCTCTAGCTATATATATTAATTACTTATTTATAGCTAACTCTAAAATATTTTAAATTAAGATAGTATAAGTATTTTTAGAAGTCTATTTAGTATTATCTCCATTAATAAGATATATAAAACTAATATATACTATTCTATAATCTTTTATTATAGCTAGTAGTAGAAGATATTAATATATTATAGCCTTATTTATAGCTAAATAAGGTTTATATAAACTAGCTAAATAGTTTATTAATTATTATAATAGATTTAGATTATTATTAATATTATATTAGGTATAGTAAAAGCAGGTTTAGTAATAGTATTACTTAGAAGTTAAACTTATAATATAGTTATTAACTAATTTATAAAGAGGGCTTTATATATTACTTAGAATAGTAAAAAATAGCCCGACCTTAGTTATTAATATTATAATTATTATCTACTTAAGTTTATAGTTATAATATAGGCCCTCTATAAAAAAGACTATAATAAATTTACTTAGTTTATAGGTATAATTTGGGAAACACTATAGAGGCACTTTAACCTATGCTCTCTACTAGTTAAGGATAATAATATAGAAACCCCTCTTTAATAAGCCTCTTTAAGTTATTATTAAAACACTTCTAGTTATTAAAAGTTATATTATATATTATAAATACTTCTATATATCGTAGGTCTTATATATAACATAAGTTACTAAATATATAGCTTATTAAGAAGCTAATAAATATATATAGTATAAGTTATTTATAGTATTATTACTTAAGTTAAGCTTTCTTTATTATAGTAAATACTCTATAGCTATAGATATAGATATAAGAGCTTAGTGTATATATAATTAGTAAACTTACTTATTTAGAAGTATTTATAGAATAGTTTATAGAGTATTTACTAGCCTCTTACTTATTATAAGCTAGGATAAGGTTATAGTTAGAATAAGGAATTAGGGCTCTATAAGGAGGTTTAGCAGGCTAGTTAGAGTAGTCTAATAAATATCTCTAATAATAAAGAGGCACTAGGTGCTTACTAAGTGCTCTCTAAATAAGCTCTAGCCTCTATTCTTAGGTTCTAGAGAGCTAGAGAAGAATATTTAACCTTAGTTATATCTATCTATACTAACTTCCTTACTCTATACTATATATTTATAATATATTCTTCCCTTTATCTATATTTATAGAGGTATAAACTATTTAAGTAGTATAATATATAATAGTATAATACTTATCTAAAAGCTCTCTAGAGAGTTAAATCTATTACTTAGAAGCTCTCTTATAGAATAGAATCTCCTAAATAGTTAAATATAGAATAGAATACTATAGACTGAAATACTTACTAAGCAGAATAATAAGTAGAGTATTAATAAACTACTAGTTAACTAGTTAATAGAAGCTAAACTAAATTAACTTATTAAGGAGGAGGAAAAGAAGACCTAATTAAAATATAAATAAGAATACCTAGAGGCCTTAAGAGCTAGCTAATTCTTAGTTCTAGTAGATCTTATTACTACTTACTAAGTAGTTATTAATAGCTCTAAATTAAAAAAGCACTAATTAGAGCTTTAGGGAAAATATCTCTCTACTCTTAAATATAAGGGAGGTACTTAGACTAATTATAATTAGTTTATATTTAACCTTAATATATACTTCTTTATAGATAAGATTATTATTAATATAGAATAGATACTATATATTACTAAATATCTAGAGGGCTTAGTAGCTAAATAATAAACTTTATACTTATTAATAAAATATAAAAATAAGGTAAAGAATATTATATAGATAGCTATAAAAGACTAGCTAGTTTATAATATTATTAATAAGAGATTCTAAACCCTTAGTATATAAACCTACCTTAAATAAGCTTATTAATATCTAAAATTGTTTTATTAAAGCTTTATTAACTATTATAAGGAAATTAAAGTAGAGGGTTTATATTAATAACTAGAGAAGATCTAGGTAGCTAATATAATAATATAGCTAGACCTAAAACTTTAGCACTATGTTATAGTAAATAGACTACTATCTTCTTAACTTAACCTTAATATTAAAGTAAGAAACACTAAGTTAATAATTAACCTTTAATTCTATAAGGTATTAATAAGAAACTAGGTACCTAACCCTAGGATATAATAATAGAAAGCCTAGAATATAAATTAGGATTATAATACTAAGAGTTTAAAATTTAATAATACTACTTAAGGAAACTAAAGTAAATCTAACTAAAACCTAACTAGAGGCTACCTAAAATAACTTAGAGATACTCTCTATAATTTTAGAAAGAAAACTATTTACTATAGCTATAGTAAGAAGGAGTATATTTTGCTAAGATACCTCTATTATAAGAAATATAGCTATCCCTAATATAAAGAAAGACTCTACCTAAGTAAATAACTATTAGATAATAACTAGGTAACTATTTATATAACTTAATAGAATATAGTATAGCTACTTTATATTAAGGTAATTATATAAGTTTAGATTATAGATAGCTAGAAGATAGAAACTATACTTATTAATAATAAGGTTAATAAGAATATTATTAATTAGAAATTAATATCTATAACCTAACTAAGACTTACTAAGTTACTACCTCTTAAGGAAATATAGAATTTAAAAGGTTCTAGATATAGTATATATAAATTAGTAATATATATAAGTAATATAGTAGGTATATAATAAATAGTATTATATAATTTTAGGGTTAGTAAGAGAGATAACTATAATACTATCTTAGAACTACTCTAGTGCCTCACTAAGAAACCTAACCTTAATTAGGGAAAGTTAGGCTAAACCTTTTCCCTAACTAAAAAAAGTATTTACCTTATTACTATAATAAAGAAATTAAGATAGGTATAAAATAAAGTAAAAGTAATACTTATTATAATACTCTAAAAGATATTAAAAGCAAACCTATATAATACCTAACTAGAGATAATTAGTAAACATTAATCTAGAACTACTCTTAAAGATCTAAGAAATAAGATCTCTCTATAATACTATAACTTTATAAAGATATTTAATATTAATTTAATAAGAACTATATTAAACTTTTATATTACTAAAATCTATTTTATTAACCTAGAATCTAGAATAAAACTACTATTTAGACCTATCTATCTACTAGCTAAAAAGGAGTTAGAGAAATTAAGGAAATATATTAAAAAAGCTCTCTAAATATACTAGATCTACTTCTTAATAAGCTTAATAAGGACTTTAATTCTCTTTATTTCTAAGAAAAAGAGAATATTATAGCTATATATTAACTATTAGGGACTTAACTAGATAACTATTAAGAACTAAGCCCCTTTTTTCCTAATTAATAAGATCTTAGACTAACTATTATTAGCAAAATATTTTACTAAGTTTAACCTTAAGGATACTTATTACTAAGTAAGGATTAAAGAGGGTAATAAATGGAAAATAGCTTTTTATACTTATTATAGATACTATAAATACCATATTATACTATTTAGACTTATTAATATATCTATAACCTTTTAGATATTTATTAATAAAGTGCTTTTAGAACTTATTAATATTATTTATATTATATATTTAGATAATATCCTAATTTTTATTAATAATATAAATTCTTATATAGATACTATAAAGTAGGTACTTACCTAATTAGAAGTAAATAGCCTCTATACTAATCTAGAAAAATATAAGTTTTATAAAAAAGAAATTAATTTCTTAGGGTTTATAGTATTATTAAAAGGTATTACTATAAAATAAGATAGAGTCTAAGTAATAAATAAGTAGCTAATACCTATTAATATCTAAGAAATTTAGTAATTCCTAGGTTTTATAGGATTTTATAGAGGATTTATTAAAACTTATTTAAGAATCTATAGCTTCCTTACTAATTAACTTATAAATATTATAAAGGGTTAGCTAGTTATAATCTATAAAGTATTAGTTACCTTCTATAAACTATAAACTTTATTTATAAAAGCCTCTATTTTATAATATTTTAACTCTACCCTTTAGATCTAAGTTAAAATAGATATATTAAACTCTATAATAGGAGTAATATTAAGCTAACTAGAAGCTAATACTTAGAGACTAGTTATATTTATATTATATAAGCTTTAAGAAGCTAAACTATAATATAGCACCCTAGAGACTAAATTAGTAGCTATTTATAATATAGTAATAAAGTAGTAATATTCTTTACTTTACTTATAGTATTATATTTAATTTATTACTAACTACCTAAGTTACTACTACCTAGTTAATAAGAAGATATCTAATAACCACTAAGTATATTTTTTATAAAACCTATTAATATTTAATTTTAAAATTAAATATTAGCTAGATTACTAAAACCTAGCTAATACTTTTTTAAGAAGATCTAACTATACTCTAAATAATATTAAGATAGATAAAGCTAAAAACTTATTTCTTTATAGGCTTTTATAATAGTGTAAAGACTTATTAATCCTAACTACTAGAAAGATAAGTACCTAGAGATAACTACTAATATAACTAGTAATTATACTTTATAAAGATCTTACCCCCTTATTTAAGAAGGAAGTTAGAAATATAGAATAATAAGACCCCTTTTATATTAATAAGGAATTAAGTTTATAGTTATAACATAGCCCCCTGCAAAAAAGACTATAACAAATTCACCCAGTTTATAGATATAATTTGGAAAACACTATAGAGGCACTTTAACCTATACCCTCTACTAGTTAAGGATAATAATACAGAAACCTGATATATTTCTGCTAGTAAGTAAACCCTCTAAATATCATAAAGTTAAATATATATTCTAGCTAAATAGACTAGCAGAATAGTAATAGTATAGGTAACACTATGCTATATATAATAGAACTAATTATATTAGAGCTAAATAGGCCACTAAGGCTCTTATAGCCTGGGAAAAACGCCTAAAAGGTAAACCTTCTAGCAAAGTGAATGCTACTATATAAGATATCTGATAACTCCTTACCTAAAGGTTAACCTTCTAGTAAGGTGTATATAAGAGATAACTTCTTAACCTTCTAAGAGGTTCTTATAGCTAGAAGCATAAAAAGCTCTACTATAAGCAGGGCTTTATACCTATCTCTCTTCCTTATCCTTATCCTATAACCCATAATAAGTTCTCTAAGATATTAGCACTAGACCTAGCATATTAATACGCTAGCTATATATAAGGCGCGCCTGGTGGACAAAGCAGTAATAGAGACAGTATTTAATAGCAGCACAGGTAATAGGCGAGAGGATAAGTCAATAGATATTATTATTAAACTGCAAAGTTAAGGATCATAAGGCTATAGATAGGCATATATAAGTGCAGCTATAGTTAGAATAGGTGGTTAGCAAGATTATATAACTAAAGGCTGTGTATATTGTCAGGAGGCGCGGCGCGGAGTTAGAAGGTCTGTTACAAAGCAGGTAAAATCACTGTGCAGTAGCCAGAGGCCTATTAATAAGGAATAGAGATAGTAGGGAACCTAATAGTTACTAAATAACTTAGGTTTGCTATACTATAATAATAGTTTATTTATCCTTAATAACTACCTACTCTAAAAGGAAATTCTAAGGGTATTTTATAATAAACTCTCTATAGGTTACCTAGAAGTTACTAAGACTCTTAAAAGAATCTATAATTCCTTTTTTTAGAATTCCTAAAAACTTAATATTAAGGAATATATTAAGATATATATAACCTATTAATAAATAAAACTAAGGCACTACTTACTATATATAAAACTTATATCTTTATTAATAAACTTTATTATAAAGTTATCTCTATTCTTTATAAAATAAAATAAGATTTATAATAATATCTTTATAGTTATTAATTAATTTATAAAATATACTTTATATATATCTACCTAAGAGTTACTTACTATTAATAGATTAGTAATACTATTAATATAATATATCTTTCTTAATTATAGAATCCTAAAAAGTATTATATTAAACTAAGGATCTCTATTTATTAGTAAATTCTAGATAGAGGTTTGCTACCTACTAGCTATTAAGAGGAAACTAAGCACTACTTTCTATTTCTAAACTAATAAGTAAATAGAGTAATAAAACTAAAATATTAAGTACTTTTTATATACTTTTTATAATATTAACTAAGATAACTAGGTAGATTAGTTCTTAATAGTAGCTTAATTTATCTATAATAATACTTACTATAAAGCTATTTAAAAGTTACCTATAGAATTATTAATAGGTTACCTTTTCTAAGGTTTTTATAATATTAAACTATAGACTATTTCTATATCTATACTAACTATATAAAATAGAATTTAGAACTTACTTAGCTAGAGACTAGAGATAATAGAGCTACTATATAGGTTTAATAAGACTTATAGTAAGTTCTATAACTAATAGAGAACCTCTATTATATTTATAGTAAGAAACCTTATTCTACTTTCTATAAAAAATATTAAATAAAGGTAATCTTTTTCGAAACTTATTAATAAATACCTAGGCCTATTTAGAGTTTACTAAGTAATTAATAAAAGAAGAGCTTATAAATTATAGATAGATACTAATTACTAAATCTATAATATTTTTACCTTAATATAGTTAGAACTCTTTTTTAGTTTAGCTATACTTTTAATAATAATAATAATAATATCTATATAGTAAACTATATAGTTATCTATAGAGACTTTAAATAGAACTATTAATACCTTATTAAGTAGAAGGGTTATAGTAAATTAGATAATTTATACAAACTATAATAGAATATTATAACTATTTTATAAAATATTTATAAAGTAAATTTAGAGTTATAATAGTTATAAATATTAAGAGAAGTATTAAGTAGGTAGTAGTTATATAAAAGTAAAGTATACTAACTAGATATATTAATTAAAGAGTAGCCTAAAAGCTCTTAATAAGGTGAGAAAAAACAAGAAAAATACCTAAAGGTTAATAATAGTTATCTAGAGATAACTAATAGCTTACTAAAAGTATTTCTAAAAAGTTTTAATTTACTAAATATTAATACTTTTCTCCTTAATATTATTACTCTCCTCCTTAACCTTCTTATTATTCTCCTTGCTCTCTAAAGAGGTAGCTAAAGTATTATAATTCTAAGAATAAAGTTAGAAAATAATTTTATAATAGTAAAGAGGTATTAGAGTAATACTAAGAAAGTATTAGGTATTTATAATCTTATTATAGAACATATTAAATTCTTATATATATAAAGATTATATAATAGTAAAGTTTAGCTAGTTAGTAGTTAGGATCTCTATAATAGAGTAATAATAAGTAACCTCTTTATAATACTTCTTAAGAAGCTTATTTTAAGTCTTAGTAGCCTTAGCTAGGTACTTAATAGCCTTAGTAATATTCTCTAAGATACCTATCTAGCACTTAGTCTATATTTAGTCTTATTTAGTCTTCTTAGCTTTATGCTTTTTAGCTAATATATTAGCTAAGTTCTTCTTTAACTAGAGAGCCTTTTTAGCTACTAATTAGATAGCTTTAATCTCCTCCTAAAAGATAGTTAGTTATAGAATAACTAGATAACTACTAAGTATTTACCTTATTCTAGGTATACTAATTAGAGATAGAAAGCTTCTTAATAATATTCTTAAAAAGCTATTTAAGGTAACTAGAGGTAGCTATTATATTATAGATAGGCTATAGATAGTTAGTAGTTAGATATAACTATAAATATAGCTAGAATCTATATTAATATGAAGCTTATTACTACTTATATAGATATAGTAATAATATCTATTAAAGACTACTAAAAGTAATATAATTAATAACTAAACTTAAGGAATTAACTAGGAAAGTATTAAATAAGTAATAATTATATATTAATGCTTTTATAATATAGAATAATATTATTACTTAGCTTCTAGATAGATTAGGCCTAAAGATAGTAATTATAGAAATATACCTAGAGAATATTAATAGATATAGTAGAGATAATACTTTCCATATTAAAGGAGGAAGACTTCTACTAGTTTTTATTAATATTCTTAGATATAATAGAAGTTAATAGATTTATATTATAATTAAGATAAAGTTATTAAAGAGATAGGGGGAAGTTAATAAGAGGTTAGCAGTAATATTAATATTATAATCTAGAGAAGTAAAAAAAAGAAAGATTTAATAGCAGAAAATTAGCTAGTATTTATATATCTTTTACTAATACTAAAGCTAGTAACTTATATAGTTAAAAAAGGAATAATCTTAAAGTTAAGATATTATTTAATATTTTTATAATAAGTTAGGTATTAGGTAATCTTTAACTTACTATTAATAGCTCTCTATACTATAATAAAAAACCTATTTATTTATAAACAGAGTATATCCTTAATAGTGCTATAAAAACTATAAAAATAAAGTAACTTAAGGGAGATATATTACTTTAAAGAGTAAATTTAAAGTATCTAAAATAAAGCTTAATAATAATAAGTTTTAATACTACTTTATAGATAGAAAGCACTATGTTTAGAGAGATATCTAGCTATAGTACTATAGATAACTACTAAGCAATCTATAACTTAATAATAAGTAAGGCTTTATTAAAAAGAAAATAGTTCTTTAGAAGTTAGATATAGAGCTATAAAGATAGTTAGAGTAGAGAATAGAGGCTCTATTATTAACTTAATACTTTTCTAAGCTACTTAACTATTTAAGAAAGGGTTAATATAGTTAGAATAAGGAATACTAAATTCTAGATTTATAGATATTATAGAGAACTAAGGCTGAGGTTTACTACTAGGTAATCTATAAATAGCTAATAAGTAATTACTAGTTTAATAAGTCTAAGGATAAACCTATTAAAGAGGGGGGATTATATTATAAGCTAGAATAAGATTATAGTTAGAATAAAGAATTAAGGCTCTATAAAGAGGTTTAGCAGGCTAGTTAGAGTAGTTTAATAAATATCTCTAATAATAGAGAGACACTAGATACCTATTAAGTGCTCTCTAAATAAGCTCTAGCCTCTATTCTTAGGTTTTAGAAAGCTAGAGAAGAATATTTAATCTTAGTTATATCTATCTATACTAACTTCCTTACTCTGCACTATATATTTATAGTATTACTATTATTAATATATAGTTATATAAAGAGGTAAATAGCTTTATTATCTTAGATAATAATATATCTAGTAGCTTTTTATCTATTATTATAGCTCTTAAATACTCTTTAATTATAGTACTAACTTATTCTACTCTACTATTCTATACTTAGATATTAATAGTTTAAAGTATAAGGTAGATACTCTAGGCCTTAATAATAGTAATAATATATAGGTATTTTATAAGCTTCAGGCTTATTTTAATTACCTTTAGATATATTTTATATTATATTAAGAATATTATTAAGTAGTGTTTAATTACTATAAAGAGTTTATCTATTTCTTATTATATAAGGTAGAAGTCCTAGGTATATACTATAGATTAACCTATTATTAGTAGTACTAAGTAATACTCTTTATAGTCTTTATTATAATTATAGAAGTCTAGAGTAATATATTTACCTAGCTCTATATACTTAATAGATGTATATAGAACTTATAATACTTTATATATACTATAAGTATTATAGTTAATTATTATAATAAGCTTACCTTATTAGGTAAGGTAAACTCTCTTTATACTATTTAAGAGATATTAGATAGCTTTTAGGCCTAGGTATCTAAGGTACTAGTACTATATTATAGTACTACTATAGATAGGTTATTGCTTAGTTACTATATTATAGTACTACTATAGATAGGTTATTGCTTAATTACTATATTATAGATATATATATATTACTTAGCTAGTAGTTACTAAGTATTTATATAAAATATATTACCTATCTTATTCTTTTTAATATATAATAGAGTACCTCCTAAGGTTTTTCTATACTTAAGAACCTATTAGTAATATCTCTTATCTAATATATAGAGATATCTATAATCTAACTTTTATAAATAGTTATTCTATAGACTTATATCTAACTAAATATAATACTAGTATAACTTTCTAAGTAATATAAGGTTATTTATAAACCTATAGTAAAGTACTATATTATATAGTTATAGATATATTATATTTCTACTATACCTCTTTACCTTAATATTAACTATACTATATCTCTTAATAGAAACCTAGTATACTAGGGAATACTAGCTAATACTGCTATTAAATAAATCCTTCTATTAGAAAAGGAACCTCTATTACTTAGCCTGCTTATATAAGTTATACATCTACTTTATATTATACTATAACTTATCTCTATAATAAAAGCTAGAGGTATAATATACACTTTAAATAGCTATATCTCTATAACTAAGAGTCCTATACTGAAACTAACTTTACTACTATAATTTATATATTACAAAGGCCTTAGTAAAAAGAAAAAAGACCTATCTAGGAATTAAACCTAGATTATTACTTTATAAGAGGGGGATTCTACTATTGAACTAGTAAGTTAATAGTTCTTATTATATAGTAGATTATAATCCTTTTTTATAAAATACCTTACTATTATTATATTAGAAGTAAGAGTATTTATTTTATAAATAATATAACTTCCTTTATCTATTTCTAGATGTTTATATTATAATCCTAGTAAAACTATATCCCCTTCTTTCTCTTATAAAGGCTTCTATATTTTAATTACTTTACTAAGCTAGGTCTATTTCTTACTATCTTTTATATAATCTAACCTTCTAGTTTCTTTAAAGCTTATTAATAAAACCTTCTATAAAGTATTAGTTATAAAAGAGCTTTTTACTATAATTATAGTATTTAATACTTTTAATACTACTTTATTAAATACTACTTAAACTATAAGTAAAGATTAATATACTAGAGGAAGTACTTAGCTCTTTTCTATTTATAGCTATTTAGGCTAATAGATTAAAGATAAAGCCTCTTTTACTATATATACTACTTAGTATTATAATCTTTATAAATATAGTAAGTATACTATATAGCTATACTATAAACCTAGGCTTATATAAAGCCTAGTTAATTTTAATAATCTTAATTATTAATAAACTTTAGTAAATTATAGATATAATATATCGAAAAGATATTTTTTTTATTATAGAAGCTATATAGATATTTTATAATATATACCTCACTATGTTTATAAAATAGCATAATCTCTACTTAAAAATCCTTATATTCTTTCTTTAAGGATACTTTATATTTTAGTAATATAGTATAAATATAGTTAGTATACTAACTAGTTTTTAGAATACCTACTATCTTAGTTACTCTAAACCTAGACTATATTTTAAAGGCTATAGAGGAGTTTTAAGTTATTTTATTAATCCTAATTGTAGAGTTATTAATAAGGAGAAACTTTTTAATATTAATAGAGTTATTAAAAGCAATAAAAGAGGGAGTAGTTAGAAATTATAAAGAAAGGTTAGGATATTTATATTTATTAATTCTATAGAATAAGTTAGTAAATATCTTAAATAGAAAGCTAAGAGGCTATCTATAGTATTAAACTATTATTAAAGATCTATATAAAGTATTTATATTCTATATTCTCTTTACTTAATAAACTATATAGAATATAACTAAAATAAAGCTTATAGATAATATTAAACTATCTCTCTTTCTAATCTAAAGTAGTAAGAATAGCTTCTAGATAAAACTAAAAGAGGTCTAGAATAAGAATATTAATATATAAGTTATTAAGTATATTAGAGAAGTATTTATTTACCTAATTAGGTATATAAATTAGTATCTTAACTTAGACTACAAAGTTCTAGTAGTAGAAAACTTAGAAATCTTAATTAAAACTCTTTATTACTATTATCCTTTTAATATATATTATTATAAAGAGATTTATTTATAGTAAGAGTAGGCTTACCTTAGCTTAAAACTAGTAAGCCTTAAGTTTTAAGCTCTATTTTATCTTACTAATAGCTATTATAAATAGCAAGATAAGATAAGAAATTTAGTAGAAATAAAATCTTTATTATTATAATAGTAATAATTCTATAAGAGAATATATAAATCTAAATATCTTAATAGCTATTATAAATAGTAAAATAAGGTAAGAAATTTAGTAAATATAAAACCTTTATTATTATAATAGTAATAATTCTATAAGAAAATATATAAATCTAAATACCTTAATACTATTTACTATAATATTCTTAATTAGTGAAACTTATATCTCTCTACTAGCTACTATATATCCTTTATCTATAATAATAGGTTTATATATTTAAAACCTAATTAAGCTCTTAGACTAGGTACTTATATTAAAAACATTTTCTTAATACTAGTTAGCTTTAGTTTAAGAAGCTTTATATTACTAAGATATCTTTAACCTTTTTAAATAGCTATTCTACTTTATAAAAACTATTATAAAATACTATTTATTATAAATGCTATTATAAAACTAGTTCTTATTCTCTTTATAAACCTAGAAATAAGATATTTATATTACCTTACTATAAAGTTATTATTAATATTATTATTAGACTAATAGTATAACCTATAAAGCAGCAGAATGTATACAATAAGTAATAGATATATATAAGGTTATATAACCTATTACTAACTATATACATATAGTTTAATAATACTACCTATATAGTTAAGTAGAACTTCTAAATAGATATATATTAACTTAAGGCTTTTAATATATATATATAAAGAGAGCTCTAAGTTCTATATTAACCTTAATCTATTATAAAACTAATAATTACTACTTTATAACCTAGAGCTTTGTCTAATCTAATTTTAAAAATAATTAGTATATTTACTAATCTATCTATTTACTATTTATCTCCTAATAAATATACCTCTTACTCTAAAATAAAGCTAAAGTAGCTCTTAAAAATATTAATAAGCTGTATTTATACCTTAAGTAACTAGAATATAAGGTATTTCTTTTCTATTTACCCTAGTTATAGCTTTACCTTTTAGAATAGTCTATATCCTCCTCTTAAGTAACCTAAATAAACCTATTTAGCCTCTTAAGCTAAATATTATACTAAAATTAAAATATTACTAAAGACCTAAAGCTATACCTATTTAGTTATATAATAATACTCTATAATATCCTAGCTAAATTTCTAAAGCTAAATAATAAAGTCTACCTTTTAAACTATAAATATTAGCTCTACTTATTATAGCTTTAGAGCTACTAGTAAATAATAATACTACTTAATCTCTCCTAGTTTATAATTATATAGCTAAGTATAGAAAGCTTAGTAAACTACTTACTAACTAATAAAAGTCTAGTAACTAGGCTAGTTAATAATTTAAGAAATAACTAACTAGTTAACTATAAGTATAACTAATCTAAAGAATACTCTAAAAAGCTAATAATTAGTTTAGCTAGAGGCTTAAAAACTTCTAAAACTATACCTAATATAAACCTATTACCTATAAAATAATACTTAATAAGATAAGGGATTTTTACGTAGCTATATATAATAATAATATTATTAAAACTAGCTTTTACTATATATATTATATTTAATAACTCTCTATTAAGCTACTAAACTATATATAGCTAACCTTTCTTAAACCTAAGTCTAAAGTTAAAGAGTAAATATATATTCTAGATTAAGAATACTTTACTTATAAAACCTCTATTTCTTAAAACCTAACTATAGCCTTTTTAATATATTTTAGATATAATATAGTACTTAAGAAGTAATAAGTATTATAAATATATAGAGTAAATAATCTATTACTTAGCTATAGTTATGAATACTTTAAAAGGCTATAAGCTCTATTACTCTTAGAGAAATATATTATTAAAATTCTTTTACTAACTAGCTAAATTACTAAGCTTATTATTAATATTAACTAACTAATGAATAGGTAGTGTTATAAGTATATCTAGAGCTATATTACTATATTACTAAATAATATTAATAGGTTTATAGCTAAAGTACTATCTTACTTTCTACTTAAGGAGTAAGAGAGATTATATATCTATTTTATAAAGCTAAGAAAGCTAGAGCTTACTAGAGTAATTAAAATACTTTTTATTAATTTATAAAAGCTAAAATAAGTACTTATTTAGCTAAAAGTATATAACCTATTATATAGTAAAGTAGCTATTAATAAAGATACCTTAAGGTTCTAGAATAATATGTACTTTAGTATAACTATTTTAATAGCTCTATACAATAAAATAGTTTTCTAAAATCTATATATAGAAGATAGAATTAGAATAGATAACTATATTTTTATTACTAAGTAAGGTTTACTAAAAAGGCTTATTAAAATTATAAATAAAACTATTTTTTATCTTAAAGCTAGAAAAGCTAAAGCTATAAATACTAAAGCTTAGAATAATATAAGAATTAATAAAACTTATATATATAACTAAAACCTAAATAAAATTAATTTCTAAGAAATTAATCTATAGTTATATAATCTTATTACTACTAATTTAATATTAATAAAGAATAGTAATAAGATAATACTAAGGGAGAAACTTATAATATTAAAAAAAGTATTAAGGATTTTAAACTAGAGATTCTATAGCTATAAGCTATAAAATAGTAGTTAGTATAATAAAGTAGTTTTCTCTAGTATAAAACTCTTTATTACTAATTAAAGAGGAGAGGAGTTAGTAAACTTAAATAACCTTAACTTCTTTTTTAAAGCCTTTTTCTATCTCTTTCTATAAAACTATAGAAAGTCTAAGATAGAAGATATATAATATCTTAAAAGAATAGATATATAGCTTAGTTATTTAGACTAAAATAAAAAGAAAGGTTTCCATTTAAGAAAATAGATAAAAATACTACTTTAGTAATATAATATATAGAGATTATAATTAAGATATATTTTCTTTATTAACTATTCTATAAAAGGTTAATTTACTAAATATTTAATATTCCTATTCTTAATCTTTAATATAATTATCTAGATAGAGAATTAGTATATTAGCTATCTTTAAGTTAAAAAAGCCTTATTTTATATACTCTAGAAAGTTATTATAATACTTATTATAAAGGAAATAGATAAAATAGAGAAAAAGTACTATAAAATATATAGAATTATTAATAAAAAAGTAGTATTTTAATAAAAGAGTTAAGTATTTTTAGAAACTATTATTATATATTAAATAAGTAGAGGCTATTTCTTAGATAGAAGATGTAGAAGCTTTATATTAAGTATAAGATATAATATAATATATAATTAACCTAAATAATCTTATTAATAAAGTAAATATAAAGATAGTAGCTTTTTAAATAGTAGATAAAACTAAGGTAGATATATTATTTAAATTATTTAAATAATATAAGTCTTATATATAGTATATTATTAATAACCTAGTTAGTTTTACTAAGTTATCTTATTATAAAATAAAGCTCTATTTTAAATATTTAGTTACTATTAATAAAGAGTTAGTCTTTAGAAAGATATCTTCTTACTTTAGCTATATTAAGATAAATAAATATAATATCTTATATCTATATAGGTTTATCTAGCCTAATACTAATATTAAACTAATAAATCTCTTTTAAAATATAGCTAATTCTAATAATACTTAATATCTAAAATAGATATATAGGTATATTAACTTAGCATTTAGTAAGATAAGTGACTTTTTGATAAATAACTATATTACCTTTTCACTAACCTAATTAGTATTATAATATAAATAAGGTAAAGACCTATTAATACTAGAATAGTATTTTTAATAATATTAAAGAGATTATAAAAAATATTTCTAAGTTTTAGAAACTCTTTAGAGATAGAACTAACTGAGTTACTTCTTAATATTAGATATATAGCTATAGAGTAATATATACTAAATATAGCTTTAAGAATAGAATAACTAAGTAGTAATACCTTTATTAGTTTAGATATCTATAAATAGAGCATAAGAAAACTATATTTATACTTAATAAGCTTCTATATATCTAATAAAACTATAGCTAAATTAACTAGTAAAGCCCTACTCTAGCTATAGCTATATATTATAATATTAATACTATATTTCTCCTAAGTAAGTTAATAAGCCTTTTAATAATCTATGAAACTATAAATTACTTAACTAAGCTTAATATCTCTTTATAGAAATAAGTCTTTTTAGTAAGATACCTACTAGAGAAACTATATAATTCTAGTAATAATAAAAATAATAATAAAAAGAGTACTATTTATAAAACCTCTATACTAAGCTATAAAATATATTAGTTTCTATTATAAATAAGAGATTAACTCTTTACTAGTTAGAAGCTTTTATCTATTAAGGTTTATACCTCTTTACTAGTCTTAAAGAATAGCTATTTTAGTAAGTAGAGTTAGATATCTATTTATATTAATATATTATATTAGTTAGTCTTTTAGTACTAAAAAAGTTTTTAGAATATAATAAAACTAGAGGTTAGTACTTAGTTATTTCCTTAAATAGTAAATATTAGCTATAATAAATCTATACTACTAGTCTTTATAGTATATATCTACTATAAACCTCTCTTAAGTAACCTTTATTTCTATAACTACCTCTCTATAATTAAAAGTAAAAAGGGAGAGCTAAAGGGAAAATTAAATAGACTTAGGTATATTACCCTAGACTTAAGTTTATATAGCTATAAGTTATAGATATAGATTCTTTAACTTATTAAGAATTAGAGAATATTAGTATTTATAAACTATTTTAATAATAACCCCCTTAATATATAAAATAGCTATTATAAAAAGTAAGTTTAATACTAATAAATACTAAATCTTAGGCTTATATATTCTAGATTAGCTATTATTCTTCTTAGCCTCTTTATTTTATAAAAAAGGTTTATATTAAGTATAAGTAAACTATCTAAGATCTAGGTAAAGCTATAGCTTACTCTATTAAAGTAAATTCTTAACTTTATTAAAAATATTAAACTTCTATATAAAAGTTTAAAAGATATTAAAAATAATACCGAACTTTAGGCTAGCTATAGTAAAGGTAATAAAAATATAGAGTTTAATAGTACTAAAGATCTCTTAGTATTTAATATAGAGTAGTAACTAGGAAATACTAATTTTTAAAATACCTTCTATAATATAATTAGTAATATATATAATAGATCTAGTATAACTACTAGATTTCTAGGTTTTTATAGCTTTCTAAAGACTCTTAATCAGATTAGGTTTACTAATATAGAAAAAGATATAGAAGTAAAACTATATATTTTACTAATTATCTCTTAATAGGTAGGGCTATTTATTATAATAAAGTATAGTATTAATATTACTAAAGTAGTATAAGATTAATTATATAAGAAGAGAATATTAGTAATTAAGAGAGATAAGTAGCTATTAGTCTTAGGTAGCTATATTACTAATACTAGTTTTAGAGAGGATAATAGTAAGCTATGATCTATAGATCTCTCTATAGAGCCTTATATATAGATTAGGATTATTTCTTGTAATATATTTCTATAGATAGCTAAAGTTATTAATATAGAGAAAACCCTAAACTGGATATAGAAGGTTACCTTAGAACTAATTTATAATATACTAGGTAAATAAGGTACTTTTAAGGAGAAATAATATCTCTAATATATTAGAAGTAGTAGGAGAACTAGGAAGTTATAGCTTATTAATATACTAAGAATAGTTCTAGCTTATATAAAGAGAGACTATAATATAGTTATTATTACTATACTAAGTATAGTAGCTACTAGAATTAGAAATATAACTATATACTTAATACTTAGTCTAAGCTTTCAAAATAGAAATAGAGGTTTTAGAAATTTAACTATTTTAAAAAACCTAGAGAAGGTAAAAGAGAGATAGTATAAATATAATATTCTTATTATTAATAAGATAAGTATACTTAAGTTAGATCTACTCTATAATAGTAACTAAATATTAAAAATACTATATAGCTTTTTAAATAAGACTTTTAGTAAAATATCTATAATTATCTTTATAGATAACTTTATATAATTTAAATCGATATTATAAAGTAGTCCTTTAAATAACTTTAGAGAAAAGAATATTTATATATTAAGAGCTAGCTTAAAGAGTAGCTAAGTAGAAAGCAGATATATAAAGGTAAAAAGCTAAAAGCTCTAGAAAGAACTTAAATATATTATAATTCTAAAAGAGTAAAAGAAGGCTAAAAGGAATAACTACTTACTAAGTTTCTTTAAGCATTTCTATAAACGTAGATAAATATAAGAGAATACTAAGAGGCTTTAAGTTTAGTATAGACCTAAACCTTACTTTAATGTCTAGAATAATAGATATATTATTACCATACTAAACTAGTATTAATAGAACTTAATATTTTATACTACTTTCTTATTTAGTATAGAAATAAACTAGAGGCTTTCTATCTATCTATCTAACTATTAATAAAATATTTAAATACTATTACTAAATAAAAGAGTAGTAACTATAATACTTAGAAACTTAAAAGATCTAATTATACCTAGAATATTTCTATATATTAAGGAAATACTAGTTATAGTTAATAAAAATATAGATATAGATTTTGGAGTAGTAAATAAAACTAGATTTCTAGTAATAGGTATTATTTATCTATCTAGCCTTAAGGAGGTTATTATAAATAATAAACTATTAAGTTTTCTAGAACTACTAAGTAAAATTATTTTTACCTTATATAAAATATAGGGTATTTTATTTCTAGGTATCTTATTAAATATTATTATTCTATTTCTAAAGATAATTAGACTAAAGATATTCTAGTTTAGTATAAAAACTAAGCTAGATATAAGTCTAAAGTTAAACTTAGAGCTATTCTATATAGATTTACTCTATATATCTGGCTTTATATTAATAGATTATAAAGTATAGAAATAAATACTTCATAAGGTAATCCTTAGATTATATAGTAAAATGCTTATTAGAAAGACTAGTAAACTAGATAAGGTAAAAGCTATTAATATATATATATTAATATCTTAAGTATATAGATTTAAGAATATCTCTCTTATTTAACTACTTAATATAGTAAACTTTTTAGAAGTAAGAATAAAATAGACCTTAATATAAGAAATCTAAAGGTTAGAGAGGCTAGTTAATAAAATAGTAATAGACCTTAAAATAGAATATAACTCTTAAATATAAATAGAATATATATTCTAGCTTTCTATATATATTATTCTCTAGATACCCTATTATTATTTATATTTATATCTCTAAGTCTAGATAGAGATTATCAGAGTAAAATAGGTACTTTCTATATATTAAAAGTTTATAAAAATACTAAAAAAAGTAATATCTCAGATAGCTTCTAGCTTAATAATCTATTCTCTTTTAATAACTAGATAATTAATATATAAGTAATCTATAACTTAGCTATATAAAACTAGCTATATAAAACTAGCTATATAAAACTAGTTTATTAGTATTTAGGTTTAAAAGACTAGATACTTAAGATATAATACTTAGTTTCCTAAGGATACTTAATTCCTTTAACTAATACTTAAAACTAGAAAAGTAGAATAATAATACTTTAAGAAGCTATAGAAGTAAATTAATAAAGATATCAAGAGATATAGTAGCTAAATAATCTATTCTATTAATATAAAAATAAATAAATAATCTATTAAGCTTATAGTTATAATATAGCTCTCTATGAAAAAGACTATAATAAATTCACCTAGTTTATAGATATAATTTAGGAAGTATTATTAAAGTACTTTAATCTATACACTCTATTAGTTAAGAATAATAATATAGAAACCTAATATATTTCTATTAGTAAGTAAACCCTTATATAAAGTTAGATATATACTCTAGCTAAATAAAGTAATAAAATAGTAATAGTATAGATAATACTATTATAGAAATAATTACCTATATTAACTAGTGGGTTAGATTCCAGCCTCTACTAGAATTTACAGCCTAGTGCTAGAATAACTATAATCTAGTTAGGTAAGCAGTTATATAACCTCTAATATTATATAAACTGCCTCTATTAACTACCTATTAAGTTTGTAGTTATAACGCAGCCCCCTACAAAAAAGACTATAATAAATTCACCCAGTTTATGGGCATAATTTGGGAAACACTATAGAGGCACTTTAACCTATGCTCTCTACTAGTTAAGGATAATAATATAGGAACTTAATATGTTTCTGCTAGCAAGCAAACCCTTATATAAAGTTAGATATGCGCTCTAGCTAAATAGACTAGTGGAATAGTAATAGTATGGGTAATACTGCGCTATATATAATAGGACTGATTATATTAGGGCTAAATAGGCCACTAAGGCTCTTATAGTAACACCTTCTAGCAAGGTACTGCAAAAAACGCCTAAAAGGTAAACCTTCTAGTAAGGTGAATGCTACTATATAAGATATCTAATAACTCCTTGCCTAAAGGTTAACCTTCTAGTAAGGTGCTATATATATAAGAGATGACTCCTTAACCTCCTAAGAGGTTCTCACAGCCAGAAGTATAAAAAGCTCTGCTATAAGCAGGGCTTTATACCTATCTCTCTTTCTTATCCTTATCCTATAACCTATAATAAGTTCTCTAAGATATTAGCACTAGACCTAGCATATTAATATGCTAGCTATATATAAGGTATGCCTGTTAACGTTAATAACGCATAAAAGATTGCATAAGATTTTAGTATTAATATAATTAATAAAACACTTTATTTTAGTAAGCAGCCTGGATAACACTAATAGCATATTGTTAGTATAGCTCTTAGAAGAGCTCTTATTAATACCCCTATAGGGAATAACCAGATATATAATAATATTATATATAAATAAGTAAATATAGTATTAGAAGTTAATTAGGTTATTGCGCACCCTATGTATTAGCCCTTCTTTGAACAGGCCCTCTATAAGGTTAAGGCGGCCCTATAGGGGAACATTAGTGAGTATGGCTTGCGCTGACTGCTTTAACACAGAGAGAGCATTGCTGATAACAGCAAAGCTATAAAGGCGTTAGCTAGCCTGATTAAATAAGGGGACTGGTGGACAAAGCAGTGATAGAGATAGTATTAGCAGCGCAGGTGATAGGCGAGAGGATAAGTTAATAGATATTATTATTAAACTGCGAAGTTAAGGATTATAAGGCTGTAGATAGGTATATGTAAGTGTGGCTGTGGTTAGGATAGTTATAATCACGTGACTGAAGGCTGTGTGTATTATCAGGAGGCGCGGCGCGGAGTTAGAAGGTCTGTTGCAAAGCAGGTAAAATCACTGTGCAGTGGCTAGAGGCTATTAACTATCTATATTATTGCTTTATACTAGCTACTCTCTAGATATCTCCCTTTTTAATATATATATCTTAAACTAATATTATACCCTACCTAACCTCTCTCTTTACTATATTAGTATTTTAGAAAACTAATACTAATTAGTAGTTAACTTTACTATTATACTATCTATAATTATAATAAATAACCTCACTATTATATTATTTATAACTATAGATTAGTAAGGTTATATAAATAACTAAAGAGATATTTTCCTTATTTTTATAATCCTATCCCTTAGGTTTTAAATATTAGCTAATAGAGACTTTAGATTTAGTAGCTAAGTATATAACCTCTATTTCTATTTTCTAAACCTCTATTTAATAATTATTTACTACTTAGATAGTTCTAGGCCTTCTCTTATTTAGATTATTATACTAATAGAGAGACTAGCTTTAACTACTAAGTGTTTAGTCTCTATAGTTAATCTATAATCTCTAAAGTTATTACTAATATTATAGGTAAAGTTTTAGATTCCTTACTATTATTAATAACTATAGACTACTTTATAATATCTTTATCTTTACTACTATAATTAATAATTATAATCCTTTATTATATAGTAAAACTATATACTTTCCCCCTTATACCTATCCTTTTTTAGCTCCTTTTGCCTTTTATAGCCCTACTAAAACTCTATTCTTCCTACTATACTATATTATTAATAATTTTAGCTTTACTAAAACTCTATCCCTCCTACTATATAATATTACTAATAATTTCACTCTTTTAGGGCCTCTAAAACCTCTAAAAACCCTCCTCCTCTTCTATTTAACCTTAAAATCACTAGTCTTACTAATTTTAACCTTCTATAAGTCTTTTTAGTAAATTTAGTATATTTTAATATATTTTAATATATTTAGTACCTATCTATACTATTTACTAACCTTACTACTCTCTCTCTCTTTCTTTCTCCTTTCTTATTACTAAATCTCTTTACTTTAACCTCTTATTTATAATAATAATAGTAATAATCTATTAATTAGTAATAAGCTCTAACTGCTTACTATAGAAGAGTAGTAGTAAGTCCTTAATAACCCACTAATATATCTTACTATAATCCTTTTACTAAAAGTGATAATTATAGTAAGATTATATTAATTATATAATCTTATAGCTTTATTCTATCTATTCTAAGATATTTAGGATATTATAGCCTTACTTTTAGTAATAATTACCTAATTTAGTTTATTTATAACTACCTAAGCTAAACTCTCTAATTTTAAGCTACTAACCCTACTTACTATCTATTTTTACCTTATTCTCTCTACTTTTTCTTCCTTATTTTAAATAACTATTTACCCTTACTATATCTCTTCCTCTTTTATATCTTTATAATCTTTTCTCTATATTTACTATTTCTAAGATATTTTAATCTCTCTATCTAAACCTTATATTAACTATATCTAAGTTATAGTAAGTAGTGAAAAGGCTTTTAGTTAGTAGTTACTTTATTAATAATAAAGATTTAATAGATCTATCTTAATTAGCTTTATAGTTAGTAATATCTACTTTTCTAGAGCAAAAAAGTATATACTAAGTTTTTATTAAAAACTGCCTAAATGAATTAATAATATTATTTTAACTCTAAATTCTCCTCCTTTTTCTTATATTTCTCCTATCTTAACTAGATAACCTAAAAATCTCTTTATAAAGGTTAAGAATAAGTATATATAAAAAGAAGAAATAATCCCCTTATTAGAGTGTTCTCTCTAAGGATTAATAAGATTAAGAGATATATTAATAAACCCTTTCTATATTTAATAACTCCTCCTTTCTCTAATAAACCCCTTCTAAGTTTATTCTCTTTTCAGAAAGCTCTTTTTAGAAAGTAAGTACTAAGTATTCTCTTTTTAGAAAGTGCTTTTATAAAGAAAGCTTAAACTAGAAGGCTCTATTTAAGAAAAGGAAATACTAGATTTATAAAAGACTATAAGTAAATATAAGTTACTTAATAAATAGATTAATACCTAAAGCTATAGCTTAGGGAAAATATCTATATTTAAAGTATAATTATAAGTTTAATACTTAAACTCTTCTATATATTAAAGAGTATAGATAACTATAAGTTATTTAATATATAGATTAATACTTAAAGCTATAGCCTAGAAAAGATATCTATATATAAGATATTAATATAAATTTAATACTATTTTTCTATAGATAATTACTATTTACTCTTCTCACTATATCTAAAAATACCTTTTCTATCTTTTCTATCTAAGCTTAGTATTACTCTATTATTCCTATTTTCTATAATTTTAAAACTATTATTAACCTAGATATATATAGTAAAATTAGGGATTTTAATACTAAAGAGACTATTGCGCTAACACTGTAACCTGCAAAGCAGCAGGATATATACTATAATTAATAGATATATATAAGGTTATATAACCTATTACAGAGTATATATATATAGTTTAACACTACTGCCTATATAGTTAGGTGGAACTTCTAAATAGATATATATTAACTTATAGGCTTTTGATATATATATATAAAGGGAGCTCTAAGTTCTATATAAACCTTATTCTAGCATAGAACTAATACTAATTAGTAGTTAATCTTATATATTATACTACTTAACTCCTATAGATTAGTAAGGATTACTTAAAGAGATAAAGTAATAACTTCTATACTAGGTTTATAATCTAGTATATAAGGGACTTATCCTTATACTATCTAGGTTATTAGGTATAAAGAGTAGGTTTGCTTATAGTATATCTATCTTAAAGACCTTAATATATCTCTATATCTATTATATAAATAATAACTTTACTAATATAACTTATTACTTATAAATACTACTTAAATAATAAGAATAAGAGATAATAGATAAATAATAGATCTATAAATATTATACTAGGCTAATATAATAAGAGTACTGCTATAGAATTATCTATTCTAATTAGATTACTATATTTAGGCTTAAGATCTATTCTCTCTAAACCTATACTGCTACTTTTTAAAAATACTAGAAATCTATAATATCTATACTTATATATACTAGAATATTATAAGATCTTTACTTAGAATAATTAATTTATTTACTATAAAATAAGTATTACTATTAACCTTATAATTATTAAGGGGGAATTGCTTTTAACCTAGAACTATAACTTATACCTAAGTAAGGAGTAAATCTAATACTACTAGTAACTTTATACTAAAATAATATATTATTTAGTATATAGTAAATAACCTACTAGTAGATATAATAAAGGATACTAAAATGCTATAATAACTTATAGTATTATTATTAGCACTACTAATACCTACCTAAACCTAGAATTATCCTAACTAAGAGGTATAAAATAAGGGTATTTATCCCTTTATACCTTAGAATAATAAAACACGTTTTCTATTTAGTTTATAGATAGAAGTATAGCTTAAGAATTATTACTTATAGTAAGTGTGATAATACTATAGTAAGTAACTATACCTACTATTATATAACTTATAATATCCTCACTACTACTACTAAACCTAGTATTCTAAAGGAAATAATAGAAGAAGATAATACTAAATAATAGTAATACTGCTTTATAGATCTATAAGAGGTATTACTAAGGCTGAGGATAAAAAACTTTACTTTAACTATACTAGACCTAGTAACTAGAGAACTAGCTATTCTAGTATAAATAAGGGAGACTTATACTATAGTAAAAGCTTTAATAAGAGACTTTATTAGCTAAAACCTCACTAAGGTATTTATTTAGTTTCTTTTATATAATATTATTAACTACTATAGTAAATCCTTCTATACCTAGCTAATTAATGCTATAGTTAGACCTATTAATTATAATAACTCTATACTATTAACTTATTATAGAACCTCTAATTTCTCTAAATATAAAGGTATTTATAAATAACTATAACTAGGGTTAAATATTTAAATTTAGTAATAAAACTATAGAGAGGGAGATAAATACTAAAATCTATCTATAAGGCTAATAGCTTTATAGATATAGCCTTATAGAGAGAATTTATATATAACTTTATTAATCTACTACTTAAATTCTAGAACTAAGCTACTATAAGTATTATTTAATACCTCTATAACTACTTTATAATAGGTAGAATATATACTGCCTATAATTCTCTATAAGTTATAGATTAACTCTTTATAATTATTATAGAGAATAACTTTTACTTTTAGATAACTAAGAAAGTAGAAAAATAAATAAGTAAGAATACTATATTTATAAAGCTATAGGAAAATAAAGACTTTACTAGAGAGATTATAGGTAGTAATAGTAAGAAAAGAGTAAAGTTTATATCTTTATAAACTAATAATAAAAGGAATATATCTATAAATAATAAGGCTCTATAACTAGTTAACCTTAGTTAAACTTTAAATACTAACCCTACACTAAATATTATAAATATTTAAACTAGACTTAAAAATAATATATACTTACTTATATACTAACTTATAGACCTAGCTAAGCTATATACTAATAAGATAAAGTATAGTAGTAAAGATATAGATATATTAAAGCTAAAACTCTATATCTTCTAGAATATATATAAGAGAGCAGGCTTTATAAAGAAATAAATACTATTTGCTTTCTTAATTATACTTAAAGGAAGAGTATTATACTATTATTATAAGATAATTTGCTAAATTTAGCCTTATCTTAATCTAAACTAGATTATTACTAAGGTTAGTAAATATTTTAAAATAGAGGAATTTAAATAAGTATATCTCACTAAATAGAATATTACTATACCTATATTAATTATAAATAATAATCTATTTATAATAAAGCTTAAGGCTTTAGATTTACTAATTAATACTCTTATAAAGATATAATCTATATTAGGTACTATCTATAAAAGTAATAAGATCTTATATAACTAACTCCTTTAAGGTTATTAAGGGGTTAAGAAATATAAATAAGCTACTATAAACTCTATAATAAAGTTTAAAAGCTTCTATAACTAGCTTAAAGTTATAATTAGTAATATAGTTATATTTAGAAATAGTTAATTACCTCTATAACTATAATACTATATTAAGTAATACTAGATAGATTATAAGTATAATAGCTAAGGCTAGAATAATTAATTTAGCTGCTCTAGTCTATACTAAAACTTAAAATAAAATAATCTAAAGTAATACTAAGATCTCTAAAAATAGAGATACTATATCTATAAGAAGACAGGCTACTATTTAATAAACTATATATAAAAAGAGAGAAATAAAGCATACTTCTACTTCTAAAATAATTTATAAATTTAAGATACTTTAAAGATAGCTTACTAGCAATTTCTTACTTACTATAAAGAGATTAAAGATAAGAGTTATAATAATTTAATAATAAATAATAAGGAGGATAAAGAGATTAAGATATATCTCTAGTTACTTAGAGAAGAGTAAAATAATTAGAAGGACTAATAATTTAATAATAAATAGTAGACTTTATTTTTTACTTAATTTGCAAACCTAAACACCTAATTAACCTATTTAGTAGATAAAAATAGTATTACTAAGTATCTACTTAACTAAGTAGCTTATTATAGGATTACTTACTATAACCCTTTTAAATAAATAACTAATAATACCTCTATTAATATCTTTATACTTAATAAAAGATATTCTTTAGAGACTTTCTAGGATATTATTCTAGATATAGAAGCTATAGGATTTTTAATACCTAGTTATAACTAGTTTAGTATACTTAAAAGGACTAAATTGCCTAATATTATAATTAAGTTTATAGTTATAATATAGCCCTCTGCAAAAAAGACTATAATAAATTCACCCAGTTTATAGGCATAATTTGGAAAACACTATAGAGGCACTTTAACCTATACCCTCTACTAGTTAAGAATAATAATATAGAAACCTGATATATTTCTGTTAGTAAGCAAACCCTCTAAATATTACTATATAAAGTTAGATATATGCTCTAGCTAAATAGACTAGCAGAACAGTAATAGTGTGGGTAACACTATGCTGTATATAACAGGGCTAATTATATTAGAGCTAAGTAGGCTACTAAGGCTCTTATAGCCTGGAAAAAACGCCTAAAAGGTAAACCTTCTAGTAAGGTATATATAAGAGATAACTCCTTAACCTTCTAAGAGGTTCTTATAGCTAGAAGCATAAAAAGCTCTGCTATAAGCAGGGCTTTATACCTATCTCTCTTCCTTATCCTTATTCTATAATCTATAATAAGTCCTATTATATCTCTAAGATATTAGTATTAGACCTGGCATATTAATACGCCAGCCACATGCAAGGCGCGCCTGTTAACGTTAATAACGCGCAAAACATTGCATAACAGTTTGGCATTAATGCTATTAATGAGGCTCTCTGTTTTATTGAGCAGCCCGTATAACACTGAGAGCGCATTGCCTAATATTATAATTAACCCTGCTACTATAAGAGGGGTAAGTGTTAAATTTAGTCTAGGAAGAGTAATTAAATTAATAAAAATAATAGTTATCTCTATACCTTTTAGAGAAATAATATTCTATATTATATTAGTAAATACCCCTTTTCTTCTATACTTTATAGATATAGATAAACTAGGTATTTAATTTAATAATTTAAGGAACTATTTATAATAAGAAAACCTGATTATCTCTATTATCTATAAATAGGGTTATCTATAGCTACTATTAGATATAGAGAAGATATTAATATAGAATAACCTTATAGAGACTAAGTTATACTAACTTTATTAACGTTTTAGATATTTATTAGTTTACTAACTTTATAGGATTTTATAGTAGTTAGGCTACTAAGTTAAAATATAAATACTTAAATATCTTATAAAGTTTTGCAAATATTACTAACTTAATATAGGAGCTCTAAATTACTTTAAATTTACTCTTAAAAATAACTATAACTTTAACTATACTATAGTTATTAATATTATTTACCTTAACTTAAGACTAGTACTTTATATAGTTAATATTACTACTACCTTTAATATAGGAAGATTTCTATAGGATCTATTAGTAAGTATAGTACTTAATATGCTTAACTAATACTAGATCTATACTTATCTTAGATCTCTAGATATAGTAATTACTAATATTAGTACTAATTTTAGCTTATCTAAGTAGTATAGTATGCTCTGTTTAATATTAATAACTATTATTAAAGTTTCTATTAAGGCTTATAACTTTATAAGTAAGGTTAAGAGGTATTATATAATTCTTTAAAGAGTTTATGATATAATTTGCTAAGACCTTCTTAATATAGATTATAAGATAGTTCTCTAAATAGCTTTAAAGGCTATTAATAACACTATAGAGCTAAAAGGCCTAGTTCTAACCTTACTTATCTTTAAAGTATATCTATAGCTTATTAATAAATCCCCTCTATTTCTAGAAATCTAGAAATAGATAGCTACTATATAAAGGGTAATTATGGGAATAATTGCCTATATTGCCTAGTGGGTTAGATCCCGGCCTCTACTAGGATTCACAGCCTAGTACTAGAACAACTATAATCTAGTTAGGTAAGCAGTTATATAACCTCTAAATGTCATATAACCTGCCTCTATTAACCGCCTATATTATTTCTTTATGCTAACCACTCTCTAGATACCTCTCTTCTTAATATATATACCTTAAACTAATATTACGCCCTATCTAACCCCTCTTTTTACTATACTAGTATTTTAGGAAACTAACACTAATTAGTAGTTAACTTCACTATTACACCACCTATAATTATAATAAATAACTTTATTATTATATTATTTATAATTATAGATTAGTAAGGTTATATAAATAATTAAAGAGATATTTTCCTTATCTTAATAATCCTATCTTTTAGGTTTTAAATATTAGCTAATAGAGACTTCAGATTTAGCAGCTAAGTATATAGCCTCTGCTTCTATCTTTTAAACCTCTATTTAATAATTATTCTCTACTTAGATAGTTCTAGGCTTCCTCTTATTTAGATTATTATACTAATAGAGAGACTAGCTTTAACTGCTAAGTATTTAGCCTCTATAATTAATCTATAATCTCTAAAGTTATTGCTAATATTATAGGTAAAGTTTTAGATTCCTTACTATTATTAATAACTATAAACCACTCTGTAATAACTTTACTCTTACTACTATAATTAATAATTATAACCTTTTATTATATAGTAAAACTATATACTTTCCCCCTTATATCTACTCTCTTTTAGCCCCTTTTACCTCTTATAGCTCTGCTAAAACCTCTACCCTTTCCACTCTATAATACCACTAATAATTTTAGCTTTACTAAAACTCTATCCCTTCTACTATATAATATTACTAACAATTTCACTCTTTTAAAGCCTCTAAAAACCTCTAAGAACCCTCCTCCCCCTCTATTTAATCTTAGAATTATAAGTTTTACTAATTTTAACTCTCTATAAGTCTTTTTAGTAAATTTAGCATATTTTAATATATTTTAATATATTTAATACCTACCTATACTACTTACTAACCTTACTACCTTCCCCTCCTTCTTTCTCCTCTCTTACTACTAAAACCCTTTACTTTAACCTCTTATTTATAATAATAATAGTAATAACCTATTAATTAGTAGTAAGCCCTAACTATTTACTATAAAAGGGTAGCAGTAAGCTCTTAATAGCCTGCTAATATATCTTACTATAATCTTTTTACTAAAATTATAATTATAGTAAGATTATATTAATTATATTACTTTACAGCTTTATCCCGCTTATTCTAAGATATTTAAAATATTATAGCCTCACTTTTAGTAGTAACTACCTAATTTAGTTTATTTATAACTATCTAAACTAAACCCTCTAATTTTAAGCTGCTAACCCCGCCTATTACCTACTTTTACCTTATTTCTCTCTACTTTTCCTCTCTTACTTTAAATAATACTTTACTCTTACTATAACTCTCCCTTCTTTATATCTTAATAACTTCTCTACTATATTTACTACTTCTAAGATATTTTAGTCTCTCTATTTAAATCTTATATTAATTATATCTAAGTTATAGTAAGTAGTAAAAAGGCTTCTAGCTAGTAGTTACTCTACTAGTAGTAAAGGTCTAGCAGATCTATCTTAATTAGTCTTATAGCTAGTAGTACCTGTTCTTCTAGAGCAAAAAGGTATATATTAAGTTTTTATTAAAAACTGCCCAGATTAGTTAATAACGTTATTTTAACCCTGAATTTTCCTCCTTTTTCTTAGTTAATAATATTGTTTTAACCCTGAATTTTCCTCCTTTTTCTTATATCCCTCCTATCTTAACTAGATAATCTAAGAATCCCCTTATAAGGGTTAAGAATAAGTATATATAAGAAGAAGAGATAATCCCCTTATTAGAGTATTCCCTCTAAGAGTTAATAAGATTAAGAGATATACTAATAAACCCCTCCTATATCTAATAACTTCTCCTCCCTCTAATAAACCCCTTCTAAGCTTATTTCCTTTTTAAAAAGCCCTTTTCAGGGAATAAGTACTAAGTATTTCCTTTTTAGAAAGTACCCTTATAAAGAAAGCCTAAACTAGGAAGCTCTATTTAAGAGAAGAAAACACTAGATTTATAGAAGGGTATAGGTAAATATAAGTTACTTAATAAATAGATTAATATCTAAAGCTATAGCTTAGAGAAGATATCTATATTTAAAGTATAATTATAAGTCTAATACTTAAACTCTTCTATCCTTTAAAGGATATAGGTAACTATAAGTTATCTAATATATAGATTAATACTTAAAGCTATAGCCTAGAAAAGATACCTATATATAAGATACTAATATAAGTTTACTACTTAAATTCTTCTATAAGTAGTTACTATTCCTCCTTCCTACTATATCTAAAAATATCTCCTCTATTTCCCCTATCTAATTTTAGTATTACTCTATTATTCCTGTTACTTATAATTTTAAAGCTATTATTAACTCTAATACCTATAGTAAAATCAGGGAGTTTATTGCTAAAGAGACTAACCTAGCAAAGATTATAAGCTATATTACTTACTATATTATAAAATATACTAAGCAGAGTATCTATAGCCTATAACTATAGGCCTACTTTAAGAATAACTTTTAGGATATTATTAAAGTCTTTAACTATATAGACTTACCTATTACTAAGGCTCTCTATAAAGCTCTTATTACTAATAGAGTATTTATTACTATTAACTCTAACTAGATAAAGGA
Organism: Colletotrichum neosansevieriae; assembly: GCA_036785495.1. Taxonomy (NCBI): domain Eukaryota; kingdom Fungi; phylum Ascomycota; class Sordariomycetes; order Glomerellales; family Glomerellaceae; genus Colletotrichum; species Colletotrichum neosansevieriae. The sequence continues at coordinate 42,689 of JAVHLV010000253.1, read as the reverse complement.
TAACCTTACTAATATTATTAAATAATTATCTTACTACTTCTAGACTAATAATAACTTTGCTAAAGTTAAGTTATAATATTCCTTATTTATTAAAGAGTATACCTAAAACCTAAATTCTTTACTAAAATTATTAAAGATATTAATAACTCTGTTTTAACTCTAATTACCCCTATATAGCTGCTAAAAGCCTTAATAGTGCCTATTTCTCCTACCTATTAAAGCCCTATTAATAACTCTAAACCTGCTAAACCCTTATATAGACTTATCTTAGTTCTAAACTCTAATCTCTTTTAGAGTATTTAAAATACCTCTTAAGCCTATTTTGAGCAAAATTAGAACCCCTTTTTATATATCTAAATAATACTATTTAAGAAAAAACCTTTCTTATACTAACTTTTAGATCTTATAAAGTTTTATAATAATAAAGATCTTAAGTATAGTAGTAGTAAGATAGATATTTTAGAGTCTAAATTGCTTATTTTTAAAGACTATTATATTAAAGCTAGTATTTCCTTATAATACTATACTAAGACCTTTTCTCTAATATTAAAGGGTAATATCTAGTAATACTACTTCTATTATATTATAAACTAGATCCTCTAACCTCTATATACTAAGATTATTAAATAATTAAAGGATTACTTTAAAACTAAAGAGTTTTATATTGCTAATAAGGAATTATAGGATAATACTATATTCTCTAATCTTATATATAAGAATCCTAGAAAATCTGTTACTAAAAACCTTGAAATCCTATTTAATACTCTCTCTGCTATTAGATATATACTTAGCAGAGAGTATAATACTAGTAATACTCTTCTATAATATAAAATCTATAATACCTACTAGAAAGTTTATAAATATAAACTAGCTATCTATAAACACTCTATAAGCCTTTAAGACCTATATAATACCCTCTATTTATCTATTAGCACTGCTTTCTGCTTTAATTAAAGCCTTACTATCTAATTTATAGCCTCTAAAAACTCTAATAAGTTTAATATAATATATATAGATTAACGTTTCTAGAATAGTAACTAATAGTATAATTTCTGCTAAAATTGCTCTAATTATAGCAAATTTTGCTAAAACTAGCTGAACTAATAAGAACCTCCCCTATATTATTAGTTAATATATAATAACTGCTAAAATAGTTCTAGATATTACTGGATTTATTATAAGCCTGATTATTATTTATAAAAGTACTTAGCTAATAAATATATCTGAGAGTTTAATAAGTTTAAGTCTAAATACTTTTAAAATCTAACTAAGAATAACTTTAATACCTTCCTGCTTAATTTTAAAGGTAATAATAATAATTAAAACCTCCCTGTTACTAATTTAAACACTAATAGTAATACTAAGCAGTATTTATAGGATCACTACTAAGATATTAAATTTTAGCCTAGTTTACATTATAAATTCACTACTTATATTACTAATACTGCATTTATAGTTAATAGTAATAAGTTAACTAATTTACTGCTAAACTAGACTGCCTTTTATATAGTTATAGGTTTTAACCCTACTACTAATCCTATACCCTTTTTACCCCTAATATAGCTTATTTTGCCTGGAATCTCTACCTCTATATAGCTATTTATGCTTAATAATAGATATTCTAAGAAAGTTTTCTAGGATATTATATCAGATTTAGGTGCTACTAGAGTTTCTACTACTAGCTAATAATAAGTTACTGCTTTATAGCGTTTTTACCCCTTAATTAAGATAAATAAAGCTAATATTAGCTAAGTAAGAGTGTGTTTTAGTGATAGACTCTATAAAGACTTATTTAGCACTATTATAGTTAATATTATATTTAGTTAAACAGTATTTTATATTATACTCTTTAATACCCCCTTTCTCCTCTACTTAAATAATATAGATTATTTAGGTATCTACTTTAATAACCTCTATAATTATTTACTATAGAGTAAAACTATTATCCTTATTATTTATAAATAGAGTTATACCTAGCTTCTTCTTAATAATAAGGAGACTTTTATCTAAGCTAGCTACCTAATAGATACTAAACTTTAGTACCTCTATTACTAATTTAGCTAGCTCTCTATTACTAAGTTAGCTACCCTTCTCTACTATACTAGTTATTCTATTTAAATTATAGTAATTAAGTAGCTAACTAAGGTTTACTAATATTACTAATTAAATACTAGAGGACCCTAATACTTTAAATTCTCACTAAAAAATAATTATAACTTTAATTATAAGATTATCTATAATATTATATATCTTAAGAGTAAAGCAACCCTATATATTATTAATACTATTACTAGCTTTAATACTGCTTACTTTTTATCTAATCTCTTAGCAAAAACTACTTAGAAAACCCTCTACCTCTACTAAATTTATATCTACTAAGAACTACCTAATTATATTATTATAGATACTAGTTTAAACTTTACTATTAAAATCTTTAAAAATAATACTAAGTCTATAGCTATTATAGTTAAAGTTATATTTATTAAAGCTTATTATTATATTAGTAAAACTAAATAATACTATAGATCTCTTTAGTATATAAAAGCCTAATCTCACTCTCTAAATAGTAGTTAAAGATATTAATAATACTACTAGCCCTAATAGCCTTATCCCTACTCTCCTTATCTTTAGTACTTATCTATATATTAGTAATAACCTAATACCCTTACTAGATATTATAGCTAGAGCTAAAGTAATCTATATTACTATAGATAATTTATATAAAGAGATTACTAAATATAAAATCACTTATACTTTAGATATCTATAATAGCCTAAGTATAAATAAAGTTACCTGGCCTCTAGCCACTATAGAGTGATTTTACCTGCTTTGTAACAGACCTTCTAACTCCACGCTATGCCTCCTAATAATATATATAGCCTTTAGTTATATAATCCTATTCTAATCACAGCTATACTTATATATACCTATCTTACTAAATAGCTTTATAATCCTTAACTTTGCAGTTTAATAATAATATCTGTTAACTTATCCTCTTACCTATTACCTATGCTGCTAATACTATCTCTATCACTGCTTTATCTGCTAGTCCCCTTATTTAATTAGACTGGCTAATACCTTTATAGCAGCTTTACTGTTATTAGCAATGCTCTCTCTGTGTTAAAGCAGTTAGTGTAAGCTATACTCACTAATATTTAAGCTTTAAAGGGCTGCCTCTGCCTTAGTATTATAGAGGGTCTATTTAAAGAAGAGCCACTCTATAGAGTGCCTAATAACCTGTCTAACCTCTACTACTAAGTCTACTTACTTATATAGAATAAGTTAGTTTATCTATAAGTCCTTTATAGGGGTGTTAATAAGAGCTCTCTTAAGAGCTATACTAATAATATGCTCTTAGTATTATATAGGCTGCTTAATAAAATAGAGAGCCTTATTAATTATATTAATACTAAACTGTTATATAATATTTTGCGCGTTATTAATATTAATAGGTATGCCTTATATATAGCTAGTGTATTAATATACTAAGTTTGATACTAATATCTTAGAGGACTTATTATAGGTTAATAAGAATAAGGAAGAGAGATAGATATAAAGCCCTGCTTATAGAGCTTTTTATGCTTCTAGTTATAAGAACCTCTTAGAAGGTTAAGGAGTTATCTCTTATATATATCTTACTAGAAGGTTTACCTTTTAGGCGTTTTTTCCAGGCTATAAGAGCCTTAGTAGCCTACTTAGCTCTAATATAATTAGCCTTATTATATATAGTATAGTATTACTCACACTATTACTATTCTGCTAGTCTATTTAGCCAGAGCATATATCTAACTTTATATAAGGGTTTGCTTGCTAGCAGGAATATATCAGGTTTCTATATTATTATTCTTAACTAGTAGAGGGTATAGATTAAAGTGCCTCTATAGTATTTCCCGAATTATGCCTATAAACTAGGTGAATTTGTTATAGTCTTTTTTGTGGGGGGCTGCGTTATAACTATAAACTTAAATAAAGTTACCTATCTCCTACTATAATTATTAATATAAGTCTATTATAAAAAAAATAAATAGTTAGGTGTTTACTATTTAATTACTGTTTTAGGTAAAATAGTTACTATTTAGCTTCTCTATAATTTCTAAGACTTCCCCTCTACTACTATTAAACCTTTTTATAGAAACCTTAATAACTTTAGTAACTTTAACTTTATTAATACTAATTCTAATCTAGTAGCTACTTTCTCTATAAACACTTTTCTAGCTTCTTCCCTATCTTAGTATAGAGAATAACCTAAAAAGAACCCTACTATTACTAACCTCTTCTATATTTTTAACTAAGAAGTTAATTATCTATTAATCTTCTTATTAATAAAGAAGAAGGTAGATTAAACTTTACCTTACTCTATATAAGTTTAGTAAACTTATTACTAATAGCTCTCCTTTTTAGAAATTCTATAAAAAGGAGATTAATACTCTCTTTAAGTATAAGGTTTTTAAATTTAAGATCTATAACTTCTCTAAGTAATATAGATACCTTTTTTAATTCTATATAGTTAATAAGATTAAAAATAAGACTACTACTCTATTTAAGAAGTTCTATCTTGTTATTTATAGTATAAATAATATTAATAAGTATAGTATTTTAATCTAATTGCTAATAATTTAATACTATAGTATTTAACTTTTATTAGCTATTATACTATTCTTTAGCTCTAATTACTTAATTTAGATTAGAGATATTATCTAAGTATATATTTAGTTATAAACCACTCTTATATAAGATATTTATACCTATCTATCTAACTAAATCTATAATCTCTACCTCTCTAATACTATTATAAAGGTTATTAAACTCTTATATAGTATTATAGAAGCTAGTACTTATTAGTAGGCTATTTATAATATCTATTATTATAATAAGTTATAGATAACTAGTTTTACTTTTAACTCTTATCTCCTTATTACTAATAATACTAGTTTATACTTTATTATTATTAGTATATAAATAGATAATACTATTAGACTTCTTAACTACCTCTTTTTTAACTCTTAAAGAAAAAGAGCTCTAAAAGGCTAAATTTATAGCTAAAGATAAAGAGAAACTTATTATTACTACCTTAATTATCTTTAATAGTAGAATAATCTCTCTATTACTTACTAAAGTAATTCTTCTATACTAAAAAGGTTAAAGCACTAAGATTAACCTAGTCTAGAAGGCTTAAAATATTATAAAGACACTAGTAAAACAGTAGTATATTAAGTAATATACTAGAGGGGCTTATATAGTCTTAATTTACTAACTAGAGGCTTATTTTAACTTATTAACTACTGTCTAATACTAGAATCCTATTAATTAGGATATTATAATCCTTAATAAGTATCTTTAGTAGCTAAAGGATAACCTTAATTATAGCCTGACCTTTATTATATTATTACTGCCCACTACTAAATTATTTATATTTATAGATAGATTATTTATTAATAACTAGAACCTTATATTATAGTTAGGCTATATTATTATACTAGCTAATAAAATAATAAATAACGCTACTTTTGTAATCTATAGTAATATTATCTATTATAGCTCTATAAAGTGTAAATAGGTTACTTATAGTATATTAGCCTTAGAGATTTATATTATAGTTACTAGTGCTAACCTAGCTTTTATAATTACTTTAATACTATACTAAGTTATTACTAAGCTAGGTATCACTAACTCTATACCTACTATAATATATATAGATTTATACTTACTATATAAGTGCTTAGTAAAGCTAGGTACTATAAAGGAAAAACACTTTATAATTAATATTATAGCCCTCTATTAGTTATATAAGTATTATGAGCTCTCTAAGATTTAATAGGTAAATAGTAAAGATAACCTAGCTAACACTATAATAAAGGTAAAGCTTAATAGAGCTTTATGCTACCTTATTAATAATAATACTCTTATAATTTAAATAGAGGGATAAGTAATATATATAGTAGAGGGAATATTAGGATAATAGCTAATTTAAGCTATTTATACTATTTATACTATTTAGAGCTAGTTTTAGGCTATTTAAGAAGGATTTAGGTAATTAGCTAAACTAGCTGTTTTTTACTTTAATTAGATATTATTAATAATATCTAACTTATTATTTAATTTATATACTTAGATAGGCCTATTAGGTAAGTGCTAGTATAAAAGAAAAGACTGCTAGTGTGGGAATAATTACCTATATTACCCAGTGGGTTAGATTCCAGCCTCTATTAGGATTTATAACCCAGCACTAGAATAACTATAATCTAGTTAGGTAAGTAGTTATATAACCTCTAATATTATATAACCTGCCTCTATTAACTACCTATATTATTTCTTTATGCTAGCCACTCTCTAGATATCTCTCTTCTTAATATATATATCTTAAACTAATATTACGCTCTACCTAACCCCTCTCTTTACTATATCAGTATTTTAGGAAACTAATAACTATACTATATATAATAAAGCTAATTATATTAGGGCTAAGTAGGCTACTAAGGCTTTTATAGCCTGGGTAATAACTTAGTAAGGTGCTATAAAAAACACCTAAAAGGTAAACCTTTTAGTAAGGTAAATACTACTATATAAGATATTTAATAACTCCTTATCTAAAGGTTAACCTTTTAGTAAGATATTATATATATAAGAGATAACTCCTTAACCTCCTAAGAGGTTTATATAACTAAAGGCTATATATATTATTAGGAGGTATAGTATAGAGTTAGAAGGTTTATTATAAAGTAGGTAAAATCACTATATAGTAGCTAGAGGCTATAAATAATCTATATAGTATAATATATAAAAGCTATAGAAAGTTACTTAATTATTCTATAAATAATTTATATAAGTACCCTTTATTAACTATAAGCTTTCTAAAGTTTAAATAATAATATATTTAAATTATAGCCTCTTAGTATATAAATATTTATTATAAAAAAGGAGATATTTAAGGTTAGTAGTCTAAATAAGAGTAGAGAATACCTAATATATATATTATATTACTAGAGGTTTATTTTTATTCTATAGAACAAGCTTCTATTTTAAAATAGAGTATAATAAAATAACTATAATATATTAATTATATAATAACTTATTAATATAAAGATAGTTTAGGAGATTATAACTAGCTAAGATATATTAATAAAGCTATTATAAAAGAAAAATTAAATATATTTATATAGAGTAAAAAGCTTTAACTAAATAATATAAGTTATAGTAAATTAGCTATACTTAAGATAGTTTTATATATTATAATAAGAGGAATTAGAAGATAATAAGATATATTATTATATTAAAGATTTAAATAGCAAAGTATACTATATAACTAGATATATATAAGCTATAGAAATATAAGCTAAGCTATATAAGTAGAGTAATTAGAAATCTAGAACTAATAGAAAGTAAGTACTAAAATATAAGCCTAGTATATATATAGACTAAGTATCAAAATTAGAGCTAATAAAGAGGTAGTAGCTAGGAGGTTTAGTCTATAAATAGCCTAACTCTAGACTAATATATCTAGAGGTTTAATTATAGCTAATTAATTCTATATTAATTAGAGAGCAGGATTTAGAATAATTCCTCCTCTACTTTTCTTTCCCTTTTTTTTTATATTAAGCAGCTTTCTAATAGGTAAAAGAGAACCTATCTTAATAAAAGGTATACTTACCCATAAAGAGTTATCTAAAGCTACTTTAGTAAGTATAGTAAACTATATAGTATTATTAAATATATATATTATTATTCTAGAGTTTAGGATTATAGAGTTAAAGAGTTAGTAGCTAATTAGCTATATATAAAATATAAACTTAAGAGTTTTTCTATAGTAGCTATATAGTTATTAACTATCTATATATACTTTACTACTTAGTTTAAGCTTATAAATATACTTAGTAAGGCTCTTATTATTATTAATATACTTCTCTACTGAGTAATAGAGAAACTTACTTCTCTAAAAATACTCTAGATATAGTTCTTTAAATATAATCTAGTATTTAGTTAATAAGTAATAGCTATAGTATACTAAATAGAGACTCTTTTTATCTATTATTTATATAGTTATAAATACCTTTTTATAGCTTTTAAGTATAGATATTATAGCTTACTCTCCTCTCTATAGTTAGTATAGAGTAAGTCTATATTTCTTAGATATTTCTAAGTTATTCTTAGATATAGTATTGTAATTATCCTCTAGTATAGGAAAGCTAAATACTTTTTAGCCTATTTTAGTATATAGATTAGTTATCTTAAATATATTAAGAATAGCTTAGGTATCTTTTAGTATATCTTCTATTATAAGGAAGCTAGTAGTTATATATAATAATATTATTATTTAGTATATGTAGATCTAAGTATCTAAACTATTAATACAAAAAGCTATAGCAAAGCTTATAAACTACTAATTAGGCTTCTTTATCTATAAAAAACTACTAGCTTATACTTTAGTAATTACTATATCCTACTTTATAAGCTATTTCTCTATATTATACTTTATAGATAGCCTGTTATATATTAAGAGGTTTTGAGTTATAGTATAGCTATTTCCAGCTATAGCTTTATACTTATAAATAGTAATATTAATACTTTTATAGAATATATATACCTAGTGATTAATATCTTTATTTATAGTATAGTATAAATATAGAAGATCTAGATAGATACTATTATAGATTTAGTCTTAAAGTATATATTATTGCTTTTTATATACTTTATAGTACTTATCTTTAAATATATAATCTACTTAGTATACTTAATATAGTTTCTAATTTGCCTTAAATAGGTCTATAATTATACTAATATATAAAATAGTTATATTATTACTTAGTAGTATAACTACTATACTATTTACTATACTATCTATAGAGTTATTAGAGATATCTAGAATAGTTAGCTCTATAATCTTATCTCTCAAGTAGCTTTAGAGTATACTATTTATATTTGGAATAGTAATATATAGATTAATGCTATTTTATAGCTTAAGGATAGATATCTTTATATATAGAAGGCTAATTTAGAGAATCTAGTTACTATATTTATATAGCTAAAAGATAGTTATAGTAGTTATTATTTTATAATTAAGTTTTTAGAGTAATATTTATAGTAATATAGTATATATTAAACTATTAATTATTAAATTAGGCATAATTATATATATATATATAATACTATAGTATATATATAATTCTATATATTTATCCTTATTTTAGCGCGTCCTAACCCCTTTTTCCTGCGCGCACCCTGGTTGCAGTTAGTGTTACAACCGCAGGCGGCGCCTCACTGCAATAAGTGGGCCGTGCGCAGCGCAATATTAAGCCGCATATAGGTTAGAGGCATAAGTAGTGATTTAAGGGCGTAAGTGATAACCTGGGGGCTTAATAATATATGAGAGGAGTACTAGGCATACTGTAATTTGGTATAAGAATAGTTTTACTTATATAACTTTAATTAACACACTTATTAGACCCTTATTTCTAACCCCTAACTATATATAGGATCCTTATTATTATATAGTAGCATAACCTATATAATATTATAAATCAGATCTGTCTTATAACAGTTATTAGAATAGTAAAATAAAGTTATATAATTATCTAATATAATATATATATTATAAGCATATTAATATGCTCCTGAGAAGTTATATAGTTACTTATAGTTATAGCAAGCATACTATAAGGCTTAGAGGTAGTAAGGCCTTAAAACAAAGCTATTATAGATCTTTAGTAGAAGATTACTAAGCTATAGTTAGCTTACTAACAGGTATATAAAGAGTATAATGCTTTTTAAATGCAGTTATAGAGCATATAAGAGACTACTCTAGCACTACCTATAGTTAATAATAGTAGCAGAGATATATCCTCTCTAATAGTGCTGCTACTATTAAGAACCCTAGTAAGCCTAGCCTACTTTTACTTTAATATATAGGAGGAGACTAGCTATTTAAACGTTATAATAATAGATACTCTGCTAATAATATAGATGCCTGGTAAGACCCCTAAACTGGATTTAGATCGGTTTAAGGGCCTTAAGATAAAGTTCTCTAAGGATCTACACCTAAAAGGATCTGCAAATTAGATTATATAGTTAATATAAGTAATAAATCTTAATAGTAGTTTATAGAGTAGCTCTTAGAGATATATTAACCCTAATAGAGAATCTCTAAATCATAATTAAGATATATAATAACCTTATAAAAGGATCTTTATTCCTTATAGTATATATATAGAGTGGTTCTAAGATTTAAAACACCCTTATATAGATATATACTAGTACTAGTATTATTCTAAGAGGATAAATATAAGACTAGATATATGCTCTTAAACTTATAAAGAGCAACCCTATATTATATATCTTAAAGTTTAGTAAGCTATAGCATAGATACTAATAAGCAGGCAGTACTATCTCTTTTAAAGACACTATTTAAATATTTATCTAAGAAGCTAAAGAGTAATACTATAACTAGGCTATTTACTAAAGGTTAAAGTATTATAATAGATCTATAATAATAGTTAAAGAACTTATAGCAGACCTCTAGGATAAGGCTTATATAACTACTAAGGTGAAGTCTGCACTTATTATATAAATAATAGATAAAGTATCTAAGAGAGATACTAAAAAGGAGTCTAAAAAGAGAGATTATACAGGCTATAATTATTATAGCTATAGCTATACTAATACTATATAGTAAGTATACTCTACCTATAAAGCTAATAATAAAAGTCTATTAATACTATAAAAAAGCAATAATAAGATAGATATATCTAAGAAGAAGTCTATAAAAGAGAGTTAGAAGATAATAGAGTAAGTTTACTATACCTTTATAGACTTAAATAACTTTTAAGCAGTATAGAGTAATCTCAGAATATATTTAGTATATAAAACTATACCTAAAAATACTAAAAGAGAAGAAACTATTCTAAGAACAGTTAAGCAAAGTAATAGTACTTAGCTATAGAATATAGATATAAATATATATATAATAAATAATATATTATAGTATAATAATAATAAGTATACCCTATTAATAACCCTATATATAATATATATAGGAGGAGGATTTATCTACTCTAAGTATATAGAAACAGTTATACTACACTTTAATAACAGGGAGTTAATATAATTATAAGATATATTATATATACTAAGCTTCCCTATTAATATATTTAGTAAAGAGAGACTTTACCTTAGTAGAAGCTACCTTAATAAGAATAAGCTTATTAGAGCTAATAGGTAAGTATTTATAATACTTAATATATACTAAAGAGGTTTTAACCTTAATATAATATATAAGAGAGATTTAAGTATATAGGTGATATATAGTATATAGTAAAAGACTAAATCTAAGCTCTAGTATAGAAGACTTAGTTATCTAGGCTTTAGAGAGATAAAAAAGACTATTTAGATAATAAAGAGCTATATAATATCCCCTAAGTTAGTAGTCCTATAACTCTATAAAACCTATAATCTCTTAAAAAGCCTAAGATACTCCCTGCAAACGCTGAGATACTATACAGAGAGAGCAGGAGATATTCTTTATATTAATATTAGAGAAGTAAAGCTAGCAAAGTACTTTAAATACTTCTTACTAATTATAGATAATAAGATATACTTCTAAGCAATTATTTTTATAGATATAAAGGATAAGCTAGCATATTAGTTAAGGATTTATCTCTAAGAGTAGAAGAATACCTTTAGTATAGTAGTAAAGGTTATCTATATAGATAATACAAAAAAGTTTATAGTAACTTACCTTAAAGCTATATTATAGAATAATAAAATAAAGATAGAGTTATTGCTACTATATATATATAAGCAGAATAATATAGTAGAGCATATAATTTAGATTATTCTAGACAAGGATCTTATCTTAGAGGATATTATATATATTTAAAACTTCTATATTAATATTATCTTAGAGGTAAAGCTAAGTATAAAAGGCATATAGTATTATAGTCTTAACTATACTCTTTGTTTTAGCAGTATTAGCTAGAATATTATTCTCAGAAAGCTAGATTATAAGAGTAACCTTATATTTTTTAAATATAAGCCTGTTTTATCTTACTCTCCTATTCTAATAAGCTAAAGTGGTGTTATAGTAATAACTTACTTACTAGATAAATTTCAAAAAGTGCTATAAAAGCTCTCTTATAAGCTTTATAGTAACAGATCAGATAATATAATACTATAATATCTTTGCTTAGAGTATCTCAGTTTATATATACTTATATAATTAGTTAATAATATGTGGGGGGTGAGAATTAAAGGCCCTTTTTAAGTTAAGTGTAAAGCCTATACTATTACCTATACTAAGAAGGTTATTTTAAGATATACTTTAGAAGCTAGATCTATATATTTATATTACTATATTAGCTAGAACCTGTTTAACTTTCTAGAGAGCTAATACTACTCTAGCAAATTATAGTTACTAGTTATTAAGGATAAATATATAGGATATCTATTTGGATTTAGGCTTATAGGAAAGGACTATAGACTAGTTATAGAAGTTCTAATATAGTTTAAAGCTTAGATATAATACTAAAAGGGTTTATTAATTTATAAGATTTATTTTAATATTAAACGCTCTATAATTATAATAAAGGGCAAAACTAGATTCTAGTAATAGTATATTAAAAAAGGAATTAAACTAGAAAACCCTCTACTATATATAAAGGAGCTAACAGGTATGCCTAAACGTGCAGGATAAGAGGCAATTAATAGAGGTATTAAAATCCAGGTTAGAGCAGGTCTTTCTAAGAATATATAGTTAGAAAGTACTTATATAGATATCTACTTATTTAATATAAGCCTAAGCAAATCCTATAGTTAGCTCTTACTAAATTAGGTTAAGAACTAATAGTTTTAAAACCACTACTATTAGTATAAGCTAGAGCTTATTTTAAGCCTCTTAAAAGACCTTTAGCTATACTAGAGATAGATCTATATATATAGATATAAAGTATACCCCTTAAAACGGGAAAGGGAATAGGGTAAAAAGAAAAGGGATTTTAAGATTTAACTAAGAGGATATATTAGATATCTAGTAAGCTATATTCTAAATACCTATAACCTATATTAGATTTAGATCTCTAAGATTAACCAGGTAATTATAATATAGAATATTATATTTAATAAGTATAAATTCTATTTACTATAAGATAAGGTAATTATAACAGAGTATGCTATTATACAGAAAATAATTAATAAAATCACTAAGCCTATTAGTATAGCTAGTGCAATTTTAGAATAGCTTAGTAAGTATAAGGGTATGGGAGAATTACTAAGTAAATTAGAGGCCTTAACTTAAAGTATTTAAGATATTAATATATAAGAGTATACTATAAAAGACGCTTTTAATATAGTGGGAGGCTTAATAACCCCAGATAATACCCCAGAGCCTAAAAGTATACTAAAGGTAGGGGGTAGGAAATAGTAGAGTATAGAGGATATTAGAGAAGTGGGGTTATTAGTGCTAGATTTTAAACTATAACTAAAGTAACAGCTAGCCTTAAATATTAATAACTATAATAGAGACAGAAATTATATATAGCAACCTATAAGCAAATATACTAATATTATACTATATAATAAAGGGCCTAATATAAATAAGGTGCAGTATAATAGAGAATAGGAGCATTAAAAGTATAAAAGGAAGGATTATAGCCTAGTAATAAGATATAGCTACTAAGTTTGCAACTTAGAACTGGGGAATAGAGCCTTTATAATAATATTATATAATAATAACTTAGTTCTTAAAGGGGATAATCTATTATAGTGAGACTTCTTTAATACTTTTCTACCTAATTAGTAGAGAGCAATTTAAGAGGGGGATTATATATATTAAACACTATATGCGGTTTTTAACACTATAGTATATATAAACAAGGCTATAAGGCTTAGAATAATATATAAGAATAAATATTATATTAATAACCTTATTAAACTGCCTAAAAACTAGAAGAACCTTTAAAACCTACCCCTAAAGCTCTAATTAATATTTAAGTAAGCAGTATAAAATAAAATCAAAACACTATATTAAATAGGGACTTAGCGTGTTATTAACCTAAAGGATATATATTAGAAACCTCTTCTACTTAAGTGGGTTTTTAACTATAAATATAATAAAGATAGGTATCTCTAGCACTACAAAGCATATATCTATATGCATAGAAATAAATAACCTATAGATAGTTTACAGGAAATATATATAGCTATACTTATAGCTTAGACGCTTTAAATAATACTTATAATTATAGCTTATTTTAACTTTAAGATTTATTAGTTTAATATTATAAATGCTTTTCTAAATACTAAAATACCAGATAGAGAGCTAGTTATTTATAAGTTACCTAAAGGTTTTAAGTAAGATAGTAAATATATTAAGCTTAAACGGGTATTATATAGGCTATAGGAGTTACTATACTTATAATATAAAAACTTTAGCTTAACACTTTATAATCTTAGTCTAGAGCTATATAGTGAGGATCTATATCTATTTACAGATCTAAACTGCAAAGTCTATATTCTCTTTTATATTAATAACTTCTTTATTTTCTTCTATAAAACTAACTAGGAGAAGAGCTAAAGAGTAATAGAAGGTCTTAAAGGCAGATATATACTAAAGGACTAAGACTTTGTGGAATAGTTTCTTAGAATATATATTATATAGAACAGAATAGTATGTGAAATCCACCTTATATATAATATATATATTAATAAGGTAGTAAGGAGATTTAAACTTATAGATAGTATATATCTAGCTATACTACTACTAATAATTAAATTTAAGAAGAATATCTTCTAGGCTATAAAGGTGCAGGTAAAGGAGTTTCAGAAAAAAATTAGTTCTATTCTATATATTATAGTTATAGTTTGCCTAAATATAGTATTTACAGCCTCTTAACTCTCTTAATTCCTAATAAACCCTTCTAAAACGTATTTAGTAGCAGCAAACCAGATAATTAGGTATCTATACTTAATATGCTTCCTTATAATCACCTATAGATATATAGGGGGTAGTTAGGAACTCCTAATTATAGAAGATATATTATTTGCTAATAATAAGGAGACATAGAGATCCTTATAAGGATATATTATCTTGCTCTTTAAAGGCGCTATTTAGTGGAAAGCTATATAGCAAAGTATAGTTATAACCTTAATAATAGAAGTAGAACTTCTAAGCCTTAAGCAAATAGTAAAAGAAGTAATAGCACTATGCAAGCTCTTCTAAGATATATATCTTAATCTTAGAGATACCTAGAGAGTTTATTATAATAATTAGCAGACTATATATCTTATTATAAACTTAGAAGAGCATATTATAATGCAGCTTAGATATATTAATATCTAGAATATATAGTTATACTAAGAGCACTTAGTAGAATTATTTAAAGTTATTTATATACTAATAGACTAGATACTAGCAGATAGACTTATAAAAAACCTACTAAGAGCTAAGTTTAAGTATTTTAGATTAATATTAAACCTCATAAATATATAAAGTAAGATTATAATACTAGAATAAGAACTAAATAGCAAATCTCTCTTAATTTAAAGTAAGGCTTCCAGAGTGTAATAACTTTTATAAATCTAGGCTAGAATAGCTTTAACTACTATCCCAGCCTCCTAAATATAATATTCCTGATAATCTAAGCAAAAGCTGCTAGAACAGGTTTATAATATTAGACTAAAGTCCTTAGTTATATACTAAGCCTAATAGCTTCTAGTTAAGCTTATAGTTATCCTATAAGGTATAAATAGTGCTATATAACTAGCTAATAGTAGTCTTTTAGGTCTTAGAAAGCCCCTCTTTTAGGATATATAAAAGAGAACCTAGTACACACTATAGAATAATTACTATAATAAAGGCAGATATATAAGCATAGCCCTTATAGTTAGCATATTAACTTCTAGTACCTCTAAAGCATCTTCTAAACAAGCAGTTAGCTACTCTACTATAAATATAACCCTAGCAGGGCTTATTATATTCCTTATAGTCTAGAGGGGGAATCCTTATAGTGTTTCCACTATAAATTATTAGCTTATTATTAAACCTACTAAAAGGGGTTTTACTCTTATTAGAGGGGATAAAGTCCTTATTATCCTGCTTATTAGAACCCTTATTAGAGGGGTGGGGTCTATAGTCTGGTAAAGCAGAGTAGGGTCTGGGGCTATAAACTGCTAGAACACCCTTATACTGCTTACTTAGATATAGGAACTAAGAGGCTATAACTAAAGCCTACTTCTAGGCAGTTATACTATATACTATTAAATAATAATTAGAATATATTAATAAGAAGGGATTATAAATATACCGGGAAGCTCCTAATTAGGAAGCTACTAAAGGGCCTTTTTAAGGGCCCTGCTTATAGCCTTCTAGCTAGAGAGTGCTTAGCAGAAAGCTAAATAAGAGTTAGAATATTAAATAAGGGATTAGAGATATTAAATATATAATACCTAATAATATAGTTAGATTAGATATATTAGATAGTAGCCCCCCTTACCTTATTATTCTTATTACTAAAAGGTAATTTAGAGTAGAAAGGGAGAGCAGGCTTATTATTATTAGTAATAGTCTCCCTCTCCTTATTATCTAAGTTGCTATTAGATAACTGGGTATAGGGAGGAAGAATAGGCTTACTAGCACCCTCCTCCTCTATAGATTCTTTATTAGTATACTTAGTAGTAGCCTTCTCCTCCTTACTAGCTAAGTTACTATTAGATAACTAGCTATAAGGAGGGAGGACTAGCTTACTAATAGCCTCCTCCTTAACTTATTTAGTAAGCTTATACTTATATACCTTTTTAGTAGTATAGCAGGCCTTTTTATAGGCCTTTTTATTAGCTGCCTGCTAGGCTAAGTTAGAGAGCTTATTAGAAGGCATATTCTATAAAATAGTTAGCTATAATTAAAATAATTATTAGAATAGGGATATAATATATATATAATTATTATATAGATATTTAGGTTAATATATAGTTATAATATAGTTTTTAGAGAGAGAAAGTGAGAGTAAATAAGCTGCCCAGAATTTATAAAAGGTAGTAGGCAGTATGCTAACTTAAATAGTGCTAAGGGAAATTTTTTAATATCTTAGATAGAAGGAGCAACTTTAAAATTAAACCTAGGTATGCTTTTCCAAATAAATAATAATATTTAAAGCTATAAAATAGTAATTTAGCAGCTAAATAATCCTTTATAATATATCTCCTTTATTATAAGAGGGTATTTATAATTATAGGATCTTATTTATAAAATTAGTTTAGATAGTTATAATTAGGATTTTCTAGCCTATTATAACTTTTTATATATAATATTTAGTTATAGTTTATAACTAGGAAGTATATTATAATCTAAGTTATATAGGTGCAGCTAATTCTAGCTCTGCTAATTAGATGCTGCAATCCAGGTTCTAGTATACTTAAGTAAGGTATAGCAGAATAGGATCTGGAACAGATCTATACTAGCAGAATAATGTTTCCCTGCTAGTAAATAATAACTTAGTGCCTATACCACAGAATATACTTTAGGTGTGCTAATTTACTACTTTATAGTTAGAAGGTTAAGGTTAAATCTATATATATTCTAATAGGTGTTCTGATATGCTGTAATATCTACTAAGTAATTAGACTATCTCCCTTTAAATAACTATAATAGGTAAGCTAGTTAATATATAGTTCTTAGATAGAAATTCCTAACCCTTTTAGTCTTAGAACTAGATAGCTAAGATTTAAATTCCAGTTTATTAGCTAGACTAGATTACTACTAACTTCCCCTAACTCTTATAGGAGATACTTAATAATTATCTAGTAATAGAAATTAGCTAGTTTATTTATCTATTAGCTAACTCTAATAGACTAGAGTTAGGCACTTAGATATTAGTTATATGCTTACCTTATTTCTAATATATACCTTATATAATAAAAGGTAATAGTATAGAAGACCTAGAGTATAAGCAGCTAGTATAAATAATAGATAAAGGTATTAGTTTATAAGTATTTAAAAACAGGCTATATATTTTAAGACTAATTAAGCTCTGCCTTTAGTATTTATAAGGAGGAAAGCAAATATAATCCAGTTCCTCTATTCTTTATAATAACACTGCTATTTATCACTTTCTATAATTATATTAATATTAAGATATACCTAATATCTGCTTTAGTATTAGAAGTTAATTAAAACTTATTAGTAGTTTTTAAGGTTTAGTTAAGGTTTACTGCTAATAAAGCAAGTTATCTAATAACTAGATAATATCTAAATTATATCTATATAATATATACTAGTTATAAGCTATACTTAAAAAACAAATATAAAGAATATAAGGCTAATAAAACCCTATTTTAGTAGTATAGCAAAAAGGGGTATATAACTAATTACTTTTATAGTTTCTATAATAAAGGTTCTCTATTTATAGAGTTAGGTCTAACTAACCTATTAGTCTTTATACCTTTAATTAAGATAATTAATATAGATTAGATATCTATATCTCCTAGATCTAGCAGTTTAGAGGCTTCTTTATTAATTAGAAAGGCTTAGTAAGAGGCAAAAACTCTATTATAAGGTAATAAAAGCTGCTTAGTGTTTAACTTCTTCTCCCTATTACTAGTTAGACCTAGCAGACTAAAGATAAAAGTAGTACTAGCTTTAGTAGTAATACTACTAACTAAAGGTATAGATCTATAACCTTACTATTATTACTACTTAATTAACTAATATAATTTAGTACCTGCTAGATTTAGAAATAGTTAAAACCCTTTCTTAGACTAAAGATAAAAGTAGTTTATAATCTCTATTTAATACTAGTAAGCATATATCTACTATATAACCTTCTAACACTAAGTTTATTACTAACCTAGCTAATAATAGCTAATCACCCACCCTCCCTATAAGAAACTTAGAGAAGAATATAGATAAGTTAACTTTAGCTAAGTATCTAGTAGAGGCAGAACCTCTTAAAGATATACCTAATAACAGCTAGTCTCTTATATAAGCAGCCCAATATCCGAGAAAAAAGTATCAGATTAGGTTATATTATATATAGAACTACTTTTCTATTAAGAGATAAGGGGTGTTCTAGTAACTATAGGTTATGCTATATTTATTATAGGGAGTCACTAAATTAAACTATAAAGTATTTTATATAAGTTTATATTTA
This sequence comes from Colletotrichum neosansevieriae, assembly GCA_036785495.1. Lineage (NCBI taxonomy): Eukaryota > Fungi > Ascomycota > Sordariomycetes > Glomerellales > Glomerellaceae > Colletotrichum > Colletotrichum neosansevieriae. The sequence continues at coordinate 23,559 of JAVHLV010000253.1, read as the reverse complement.
AGTCCTTTATATTAAAATAACTATAGATCTCTTATATAATTAAGGAGATATATAATATCTAACCTACTTTTAGATATAGGTTTATATAGAGGCTTAGAAACTGCCTTTATAAGGTTCTTTTAAACCTAGTACTATATAATATATAGCTTAAATTTAAGTATAAAGATTACTAGTATATCTTATACTTAGATTCCTTTAAAAGATTAGTATTATAATTAACCTATACTTCTTATAATTTCTATATTTCTAGTTTAAAAGCCCTATTATTATAAGTCTAAGTAGTTATCTAAGTAAGCTTTATAACTTAAATTAAAACCCTATTTTTACTAAATTATTCTCTATATCTATTTTGCTTTTCTGCTATAATAATATTACTAGCCTGGTTTAAAGATTATAGGTAAAATATCTTTATATAAAGAAGCTGCCCTCTTCTATTAATATAGGTTACTGCTTACTTAAGCTTAGAGTAGTTCTTAATAACAGAATATAGTACTAAGTAGTTAGTAACCTTAAAAGAGTTAAAGCTAGTACTATATAGCTTATATATGCTTACTAATATCTTAGAAAATATCTTTAATATCCTATCCTCCTCTTAAAATTTACTAAGCTAACTTATAGCCTCCTTTTACCTTAACTTAGATAAGTCTTTATAGATAAGCATAGACTAGTAAGAACTATTATATAACTTATTCTCTATCTACTACTTCTAGTTATAGAAAGGTTAGTTAGAATAATAACGTTTTTAGGTCTACTATATCTACTCTAAGAACCTATACTATTACTATATATCTCTCTATTATTTTTTGCTTATTAGAGAATATACTTTAACTATTATAGTTAGGAGTAGTCTTAGATAATAGTGCTAATATATAGCTTTATATTTTCTAGAATTAAATCTAAGTAACTTTATAGCTTTAAGAGTTCTCTAAGACTAAAAGGTAATCTGCTAGATATAGTTATAACCCTGACACCTTTTATAAATACTAATATATATCTAGGAGACTATATAGCTAAGATAATATTATAGAAACCTAGATTACTAAAGAGAATATTTTTAAGAGTTCTAGAATTAATATCTTAGTTTCTATTTAGAGCTAGCTATATCTTCTTTATAACCTCTATACTAGTATTATATATAAGCTTAGTAAGTATAGCATAGAGCCTGTCTTTAACTATATTAAACTAAAACTGTTTTATCTAAGAATATAGTTAAGTTATCTCTCTTAAAGTAGAATTAGAGTATATTAGCAATCTCTTATATCTTATCTGCTAATATATCTGCTTAAAGCTAATTATTATACTATTAAAGCTTTACTTATACCTCTATAATCTTATTATATAATATATTACTATTATACCTGCTATTTACCTTTTATCTTAGAGACTAGTATTAATTAGACTATATAGTAGAGTAAGCTATTATTCTTACTAGCTGCTATAATACTAAATAGTATTTCTTAATACTATAAAGAATAAGTATTAGGCAGAAATACTATTAATATCCTCTATAGGACTAAATATAACCTTCTTTCTAATCTTTCTAATAATCTTCTTAAGTTCTATTTAGTTAAAGGGTTTATATTCCTTATTATTATTAAAATCTATTTCTAGTTAGTTATACTCCTATTAGAGTATAAGATTACTATAGCTAAGAAACTACAGTTTACTAAGCTATTTTAAAGTATTTAGCTTTAACTTCCAGGTAATAATATATATACTAAGTCCTAAAAGAATAAATTATTATAGTAAATAAGTTTATAAAGAATACTTAGGTGCTATATAGAACCTTAATCTCTAGATAAGCTAGAATAATAATAAGAGTACTAGCAGCTATAGTAAGGCTATAGCAGTTATAAGAGCAGGAAATCTAACCCTGTTTATAGCTCTTTATATATTCAGGCTTATCTCTACTATATAGCAGATAGTTCTTTAGGTTACCTTTAATATTCTATACTAAGATATAATATATAACTACCTGTAAAAGAAAAGAGTAAGTACTTAGTAGGCTTAGATATTTCTAAGTTCTATACTAAGTGCAAATAGTACTTCTAGTTATCTAATATTTATATTATAATATATACTAAGCTAGTAAAAGTAATATATATCTACTACTTAGTATCTAAGTAGTATCTAGTTAGCTCCTAATATATAAATACTAGTATTATATTTAGATTATAAATAAAAAATTTATATATTTCTAGATAGAGATATTTATTAGTACCTCTTATTTACTTTAGTAGCAGTTTAGTTAGTAGTGCTATTCTCAGTTTTATTATAGCTGCTTTTCTTATATTAGATAGAAAGAGGCTCTATAATATAAGTTAGTAAAGGAGTTTATTTGCTTAGAGTTTATTTAACTAGGATAGATATATATATCTTAGACTTAGATATTAAGATATTACCCTCTAGTAGGTTAATAGTAAGAGATACTATAAGCTTAGAGAAAAGTTAATACTTATTATAGAAAGGCTAATAATCTTAAAGCTCCTATATAATAGAGAATCTTTCTAATTCTTAAATACTATTAATATACTTACTAACTAAAGATAACATAGTTCTAATTATCTGCTAGATATCTAATAGTACTGCTAGTAATATCTTAATTATTCTAAAGAGTGTTAATAATCTTATATACTGTTTAGGTATAGTTAAAATTTAGGTAATACTCTATTATAGCTAAAGATTTATCTTATAAATACTTAGAAGGAAGGAGCTTATAGTAGGTATCCTTATTATATAAACTAGGTTCCTTAAATAGAATATATATCTTCTAGGCTAAGGATTTATATCTTTCTATAACTAGCCTACTCTCTTATCTGTTAGTAATATTATCTAATACCTGAGATAGCACTTCTCGCTTAATACTTCTATAATAATAGAGTCCTGGCTTCCTATATAAAAACTAGGTAATACTATATTACTTATAGTATAGTTACTACTATTAAAGTTTCTTAAGGATAGATTAGTTAAGCTTATTAAGGTTACTACTAACTAGTATTACTTAACTATAATAGAATATGCTAAAGGCTATAAGGTTTAGCTAGATAAAGTTATAATATAAGGTATATTTAACAGAGAGTATACTGCTCTTTAAAAGGATACTTACTAGCTGCTAAACTAGGTATTATAAGAGGTTTAGTAATTTAGCATTTATAATATTTTAGGTCTAATAATAGCACCTTCTTTTTTATAGAAGAGAAAAACTTTATAAGGTTAGAGGGAACTACTAAGATAATTTACTACTCTAGACTTTATTATTAACTATTAATAGATTCTAATTACTCTCTATAGACTTAAGCTTATATATTTATTAGCTAAGTAATTTTATAAATAATAATTAGGCTTATAGCAAATCTAGCAGTATCTAGAGCTATTATAGCGGTTATTATATATTAACTAATAATATTAGGGAGTTTCTTATTAGTTTAGCTAGTTTTAGTGGAAATTATACTATTAGTTACTGTTTTAGAAATGTTAATCTATATATATTACCTTAAACTTAATAGGGTCTTTAAAAGCTATAAATTAGGTAGTGAGAATTTAGTTAGAGCGGGAAGTAGTAATAATAGATAAATAAAGGGTATTATATAGGTTTTAAAGGCTTATAGGGCGTTTATAGAGAGCTAGTTTATACTTACTAACTCTCTAATAGATATTACAGATTTTATATTATAGGAGCATATTACTAGTATTATATTTCTTACTAAGTGTAGGTCTAATAGTAAAGAGAGTGTTAAATAGGATTTCTAGGTTACTAAGCGTTACCCTTTAATATTAGAGAGAAAGCCTCAGTATACTATTATAGGGAAATACTAGCTTTAGCATAACAGTCTTTAAAAATAAGTAATTTAGACTCTAAACTATCTATTTTACTACTACTATACTTAAGTTCCTTATTAAAACTCTATAAGATTAGTAAGTTAGTGTAAGAAAGGTGCTTTTTTAGATAGTAGTATTTAGATATATAGAGAATAGCTTACCTAACTAGATTATAGTTATTCTAGCACTATACTGTTTAGTATACCTAGAATCTAACCTATTAGGTAATATAGGTGGGTAATTATCTATAGTATTAGATCCTATTAGACTACCTCTAATATTAGTAACTATAACTTACTTAATCCCTCTCTTAAAGTTTCTAGTAAGGTTAGTTATAAAGTGTAGTTATCTCTTTAGTGTTATCCTCTATTATTATCCCTAGTATATTAAGAGGTTATTTAGATAGTAATTATTTAACTTATAGTAGCAGAGCCTAGGTTTCTTAATCTAATAGCTTATAGTTTTCTTTGTTTAAGGCTTTATAGTAGTGCCCTTTAAGATAATAACTTAATAGTAAAGTACTAGGTTTACTCTAATCTGCTATATAGTGTTACTAATAGCATCTTATTACTCTTCTTTATAATTATAGTTAACTTATTAATAAGGCCTAATTATATAATAAATCTCTTATAAGACTGTTATAGAAAGGCCTTTATAAGACTATCTGCTATAAGTTCTGCTAATAGATTATAAGAGGCTCCCTTTAAGAGGGAAATTACTTAGATACTAACTAATAAAAATAATACTAATAATTATAGTTATAATCCCTCTACTTTTATTAAAGTATACTAGCTAATAGACTTATCTTTATAGTCTAAACTATCTAAAATACTTTATCTATAAATAGTAGTAGCACTAATTAAGAAAAATCTAATAGTTACCTAATATATAAAGTTAAAAAAGTAATATCTATTTAGTAATCTTTAAAGCTATAAACCTTTTCTCTCTTTTTTATAATTTCTATATTTTTTAGCTAAAAGCCCTATTACTATAAACCTAGGTAGCGCGTTGTTAACGTTAACAGGCACGCCTCGCGTGTGGCTAGCATATTAATATGCTAGGTCTGATGCTAATATCTTAGAGGACTTATTATAGGTTATAGAATAAGGATAAGGAAGAGAGATAGGTATAAAGCCCTGCTTACAGAGCTTTTTATGCTTCTAGCTATGAGAACCTCTTAGAAGGTTAAGGAGTTATCTCTTATATATATAGCACCTTGCTAGAAGGTTTACCTTTTAGGCGTTTTTTATAGCACCTTGCTAAAAGGTTTAGCAAAGGCAATTCCAGGCTATAAGAGCCTTAGTAGCCTACTTAGCTCTAATATAATCAGCCCTATTATATATAGCATAGCATTATCTATGCTATTACTATTCCACTAGTCTATTTAGCTAAAGCATATATCTAACTTTATATAAGGGTTTGCTTGCTAGTAGAAATATATTAGGTTTCTATATTATTATCCTTAACTAGTAGAGGGTATAGGTTAAAGTGCCTCTATAGTGTTTCCTAAATTATACCTATAAACTAGGTGAATTTGTTATAGTCTTTTTTGCAGGGGGCTGCGTTATAACTATAAACTTAATAAACCTAGGTAGTTATCTGAGTAAGCTTTATAATTTAAGTTAAAACCCCGTTTTTGCTAAATTGTTCTCTATATCTATTTTACTTTTCTGCTATAATAGTATTACTAGCCTGGTTTAAAGATTATAGGTAAAATATCTTTATAGGAAGCAGTTAACCTCTTTTATTAATATAGGCTACTACTTATTTAAGCTTAGAGTAGTTACTAATAATAGAATATAGTACTAAGTAGTTAGTAACCTTAAGAGAGTTAAGGCTAGTACTATATAGCTTATATATACTTACTAATATCTTAGAAAACGTTTTAAATATTTTATCCTTATCTTAAAATTTGCTAAGCTAATCTATAGCTTCCTACTACCTTAACTTAGATAAGTCTTTATAAATAAGTATAGACTAATAAAAACCCTTATATAACTTATTCTCTATCTACTACTTTATCTATCTAGTAGTTATAGGAAAGTTAGTTAAAATAATAATATTTTTAGGTTTACTATATCTACTCTAAGAACCTATACTATTACTATATATCTCTCTATTATTTTTTACTTATTAGAGAATATGCTTTAAGGATTATAGTTAGGAGTACTTTTAGGTAATAGTGCTAATATATAGCTTAGTATCTTCTAGAATTAAGTCTAAGTAACTCTATAACTCTAAGAGTCTTCTAATACTAGAAGATAATCTACTAGATATAGTTATAACTCTAATATCTTTTATAAAAACTAATATATATCTAGGAAACTATATAGCTAAGGTGATATTATAGAAACCTAGATTACTAAAGAGGATATTTTTAAAAGTCCTAGAATTAATATCTTAGTCTCTATTAAGAGCTATCTATATCTTCTTTATAACCTCTATATTAGTATTATATATAAGCTTAGTAAGTATAGTATAGAACTTTTTATTAATTAGATATTTCTTAAACTCTATCTTTAATAGTAGCTTAACTAAAACCAGTTTATCTAAGAATATAGTTAAATTATCCCTCTAAAAGTAGGATTAGAGTATATTAGTAATCTCTTATATCTTATCTGCTAAAGCATCTGCTTAAAGCTAATTCTTATACTATTAAAGCTTTGCTTTTAACTCTGTAATATTATTCTGCTCTATATTATTATTATACTTACTATTTACCTTCTATCTCTAAAAACCTTTAATTAAAGATAGAGAAAATATTAGATCTAGCAGGCTATCTATAATAGATATTCTAGAAAGGAGTATAAAGTAAGGTGGTTTAATCTAAGTTAGAATATAATCTAGTATAGCTATAGCTTAGTTTATAAAAGTAGAGTAGATTTAGTAAACCTTATCCTATATAATAAGCACCTAATATATTACTCTATATTTAACCTTAAAGTAAATAGTTTTACTATCCTTTATAGGAAAGCTTACTTTATTTAACTATTAGTCTTACTAGCTTATATAATACTAAGTAATACCTCTAGAAACTATAAAGAATAGGTATAAGACTAGAATACTATTAATATCCTCTATAAAACTAAATATAACCTTCTCTCTAATCTTTTTAATAATCTTTTTAAGTTCCACCTAGCTAAAGGGTTTATATTCCTTATTACTCTTAAAATCTATCTCTAGTTAAGCAAACTCCTATTAAAGTATAAGATCACTATAGCTAAGAAACTATAGTTTGCTTAGCTATTCTAAAGTATTTAGCTTTAACTTCCAGGTAATAATATATATACTAGAATAGATATAATCTTTATTACTAATTATTATAGTAAATAAGTTTATAAAGAATATATAGGCACTATATAAAGCCTTAATTACTAGATAAGCTAGAATAATAATAAGAATACTAATAGCTATAGTTAATATAGTAATTTTATAAGTAAGGCTAGAGTAGTTATAAGGGCAGGGAATCTAACTCTATTTATAGCTCTTCTTATATTTAGGCTTATCTCTACTATATAGCAGATTATTATTTAAGTTACCTTTAATATTCTAAACTAAAGTATAGTATATAACTATCTATCTAAAAATAAGGGTAAATACTTAGTAGATTTAAGTCTTTCTAAGACCTATACTAAGTATAAATAGTATATCTAGTTACCTAACCTTTAGATAAATATATATAGTAAGGTAATAAAAGCAATATATATTTACTATTTAGTATTTAAGTAATATCTGCTTAGCTTCTAATATATAAACCTTATTATTCTATCTAAGAGCCTTCTTCTCTAAATTATAGTTAAAAAATTTATATATTTCTAGCTAGAAATAGTTATTAATATCTTAGTCTATAAACTTATTAACTTTTATAGTAGTAGAGTTAGTTATACTATTCTTAGTTCTATTATTAATACTCTCCTTATTCTAAATAGGAAGAGGCTTTTTAGTATAAGCAGGCAAAGTAGTTTGTTTTCTTCTAGTTTATTTTACTAGAATAGATATAGATATCTTAGACTTAGATATAGAGATATTACCCTCTAGCAGCTTAATAGCAGGAGATATAATAAGTCTAGCAAAAAGTTAATACCTGTTATAGAAAGGTTAACTATCTTAAAGCTTCTATATAATAGAGTATCTATCTAACTTTTAAGTACTATTAATAGACCTGGAAACTAAAGATAATATAGTTTAAATTGCTTGCTAGAACTCCCCTTTATATCTTATAATACTACTTATAATCTCTTAATTATTATAAAAGAGTATTATCTTATATACTATCTAAGTATAGTTAAACTTTAAGTAGTAACTTATAATAACTAGAAACTTATTCTATAAAAACTTAGAAGGAAGAAGCTTATAGTAAAGATCTCTATTATATAAACTAGGTTTCTTAAGCAGGCTATATATTATCTAGGGTTGCAATTTATATCTTTCTATAACTAGTATACTCTCTTATCTATTAGTAATATTAACTGCTATTTAAGGTAGCACTTCTCACTTAAGATCTTCTAGAATAATAGAGTGCTAGCTTCCTATATAAAAACTAGGAGATACTATATTACTAATAGTATAGTTACTACTATAGAAGCTTCTAAAGGATAGGTTATATAAGGTTATTAAGGTTGCTACTAACTAAGATTACTTAACTATAGTAGAACCCTCTCTATCTAGTAATAATAAGTAAGAGTATTAAAGATTACTAGGTTTAGCTAGATAAGATTAGAATATAGAATATACTGCTCTTCTAAAAGATACTTACTAGCTATAAAGCTAGATATTATAGGAGGTTTAGCTATTTTATATTTATAAGATTTAAGGTCTAATAATAGTATCTTCTTTTTCAGATAAGGGAAAAACTTTATAAGGTAGAAGAGATAATAATATATTATAAAAAAGATTAAGTAGTAGATAGTAAGGTAGAAAGGTATAAAAATATTTAAGTAGTAAATAGCAGAACAGATAGTTTTAAGTTAACTTACCTGCTTTGTTTTTTTAGCAGAACTACTATACCTTATAATAGAAATAGAAGAACTAAGAATTATTTTTATTTATTAAATAGTATTATAGAAGCTAAGATCTATTAGTTAGATCTAGGCTAGCTAGGTAAGGACTAAAATTAATTAAATAAATAACTATTTATTTGCCTAGAAGGTTATATATATAATATTAAATAAAAGGAATAGATATTTATAATATACTTTAGTTTTATTTGCTCCTTCCCTTTATTATAGGTTAAATATATAATATTAAGAGATAGAATTTAGCTAAGCTATAGTTATTATTTATATTTAGATAGTATTAGGTTTAAAATACTGCTACTTTATTATTTCCTTATATAGAGTTAGTTATATTTCTAAATTAGTTATTTATATTAATTTAAAGTAGTATAATTTGCTCCTTTCCTTTCTATTTAAATACCTCTATTAGAGGCTATAAATAGTTTACTTAGAAGTAAACCTTAACCTCTTCTTAATACTACTTAAGCAGACTTTAAACGCCTAACCTGCTCTTCTCTCTTAATATTCACTTTAAACCTTTACCTATATTTAGCTCTTCCTACTCTCTAAGTATCTGCTTCTTTTCTATTTCTTAACCTATTTTAAGTATAACTTATTAATATAGCTAAAACTAGTATTATAATAAACTTTTTCTATAGCTATTACTTTAATAAACCTAATACTACTAATAATAATATTACCCAGATTATTAAGGGTGATTTTATAGTAAATATAAAGAGCACTAATAGTAAATATCTACCTATAATATATATCTTATCTAATATTAAAAAGTTAAAGGCCTATATTAATAATATATACTAAATTGCCTAGCTAAGAATATTTTTCTATATTAAGAACAGCTTTTCTACTAGTATTAATATATCTAAGAATAGTATTATCTCTTATTAATAAGGCTAATTTATAAAAAACTAGCTTAAAACCTTCTCTTATAAGAACCTAAATATAGAAGCTAGCAAATACCTACTAGACTATATATACTAATATTATAGTATATAGACTGCCTAGATTATTCTTATTACTATAATTAACTTACTCAGAGCAATTCCTAACTAGGCCCTAATTAGATTCTTTAATAGAATTATAATTCCTGTTACAGTTTATAGTTTATAAGGTGCCCTTTCTAGATAGCACTAGTAATTACTATTAATTTATTTTCTATCTTATTCTTATTAATCTAAGTATAGTATAAAGTTATATAAAAACTTAGATCCTAAATTACTAATTATTAAAATACCCTAGTCTTATTTGCTTTAGGATTTTATTTATATAAGATAACTAAATTTATTACTAGTTCCTTACCTAAATATCTCTTAGAGTTATTACCTCACTAGGTTAAGTTAGAGCTTATATTAGTAAAGTTAATATAACTAAAGCTAGTACTATAACTATTACTTTAATAAACCCCACCCTCCTAATAATACTATTATCCAGATTATTAAAGATAGTTTTATAACTATACTAACTATAAATATTAGCCTATAGTATATATCTTACCTAATACTAATAAGTTAAATTTGAAAAAATTCGAAAACTTACCTAGCTGAGAATGTTTTTCTAATTTAAGGAAAGCTTTTCTGCTAGTATTAATATATATAAGGAATCTTAAGCTTCTTAACAGAAAGGATTCCTTTAAGGCAGTGCAGCTGCTATTCCCCTAGTATATTATTATTACTATTAAGGCGTGAGGTATCTACCTTAAGCTCTCTATTACTAATACCTAAGTATAGAATAGTAGAGCAGAATAAGTTAGTACTATAATTAAGGAGTATATAGGAGCTATAGTAATAGGTATAAAGCTACTAGATATACTATAGTCTGAGATAATAAAGTTATCTACCTATCTATATAACTATATATCTATAATAGTAAGAGGCTAGTAAACACTCTATAAGCTATTCTCTAAATATTTCTAGATAAGTAAGTCTACTAATTATATATACCCTAACCTCTTATATCTATATATCTATAGCTATAAGGTATTTACTATAATAAAGAAAGCTTAACTTAAGTAATAATACTATAAGAGGCTTATACTATATATATTTATTAGCTTCTAGTAAGCTATATATCTAGTAATTCCTTTTATATATAGAACCTGCTATATATAGAAGTATTTACTATATATAATATAATATTTAATAAGAAGAAGTCTTTTAATAGTAACTTAAAGAGACTTACTAAAGAGTTCTAGTATATAGACCTTACTATAATATAAGAGCAGATTAACTAGCTAATTAGCAAGAGCTATATATAAGCTATACTATAAGATATTAATAAGGAAATAGATAAGGTAGTTAAGTATAATAACTATATTAATAAGTATATAGAAGATCTAGGAGCTGTAGTACTAAAGAATATAGATATAGCTATATTATTACTATTATAAAGCCTAGTAGCCCTAGCTACTACCACTATACTAGAAATAAATATTACTTCTATCTATATAAATACTTATTTTAAACTAATAACCCCTCTAGAGACCTCACTAATAGCGCTTTTATAGCTCTATAGAGTATATTTATAAATATAAGGGGGTATAGAGATAGATATAACTACCCTTTAAAATATATAAATAAAAATAGATAATATAAATTATTATTGCTCTAGTGCTGCTATATACTACAGACCTTATTTAAGGCTGCCTTTCTAGCAGGCTATATATAGCTATATTAGAAGTATAAAACTATATAATTAGAAAATAGCTCTATGGCCTAAAGTACCTAAACTAATTACCTACTAAGTAAAATATAGAGTAGAATATCTCTAAAACTTTAATAGGAGTAGGTTATACCCTTAAAGCCGCTATAGATAAGATAAATCTATTAAGTTTATAGTTATAACGCAGCTCCCTGCGAAAAAGACTATAACAAATTTACCTAGTTTATAGGCATAATTTAGGAAACACTATAGAGGCACTTTAACCTATACCCTCTATAAGTTAAGGATAATAATATAGGAACTCTATATATTCCTGCTAGCAAGTAAATTCTCTAAATATCATAAAGTTAGATACACACTCTAGCTAAATAGACTAGCAGAACAGTAACAGCGGGTAACACCACGCTATATATAACGGGGCCGATTATATTAGGGCTAAGTAGGCCACTGAGGCTCTCGTGGTAAGATAAATCTATAATAGTAAGTATCTACTATAGCTAAAGAATAAAGGCTAGAGAGTATAGAGTACTATAGAAGTGCTATAGTATATAGCAGCCTAAGCAAATTAGATAAAATAGCTACTCTATTAGGTTACCTCTAGTTTAAGGTACCTCCTCTATTTATATCTTATAATTAGTTAGCACTATATAATAGGCTTATAAACCTATACCTATTTATAAATAAATTCCTAGAGACTAAGAAACCTTACCTAAAGAGATATAAAGTATTATAGTTCTAGCATAAAGTAGTAATATAGGAGGCTTATAGTTATTAAGTGCTTAGCTATTACTAGGTTTATATATATAAACTTAATAAATATAGGTAGTTAGTAAAGTTTGAAGTAAGACTTATAATCTAAGGTAACTAATAAGCAAAAGATATATAGAATATATATATAGTAATGCTTATAGATATATTCCTCTAAATACTAATAGCTATAGCTACTTATTTTAATATAGAGCTATTATAATATAATACTATAAATATATTTATATATATATCTGTTAATAAAATAGTGTTTATAAGTATACTACTAGGCTATTACTATAATAGTAAGGTTCTATATCTATAAAAAGCACTTTATAGACTATACTGCTTACTACTGCTTTAGTAAAAGCACTTAGAGGCTAGCCTTACTATACTTAACTTTAAATAGGTAGCTAGTAAAAACTATTATTAATAATATAGATAAGTAATATTCTTTTTCTATATAGATAATTATATATTCGTATTTCCTTATAAGTATACTAAAAGCATAAAGGAGGCTATAAATATTCTCTAGAAGTATTACTACCTTGAAGGAGATTAGAACCTATAATAGTTTCTTAGAATTAAAGTGCTTTATAATAGAGCTATATATAAGCTATAGCTATTATAGTTAGTATTTATAAATAAGATATAAAAGCTACTTAAATAGTATGCTATAAGCTTTAATATAGATAACTAAGTATATATATCTATAATAAAAGATAAATTAGAACTATATAAAGAGAAAGCAGCTTTATAGAAGATTAACTATTACTAATACCATATTAGAATAATTCTATATATAGTAGTAATAATATAGCCTAATATAGTATTTACTATAAGCTACTTTATAAGGTTTAATAATAATCTAAGCTTTATATAGCACTATACTGCTAATTAAGTTCTTTAATACCTCTACTAAATATAATATCTCTGCCTTAAGTATAGTGCTAAGCCTAATAGACTAGATAATATACTTAAAGTTACTTTAGATACTAACTTTATAGATAATATAGTTAACTAAAAGAGCTTATAAGTATTTATAATAAACCAACTAGAGATATAATTATATAAAAGGTAAATAAGTAGATAATAGTTATAATATTAATAACTAAGGTAGAGCTACTTATACTATTCTAAGTAGTATATAAAGCTCTCTTTATATATTAGTTAATAACTACTTTATAAGTTTAACTTCTAAGTAATACTATTACTAAAGCTACTTTTACTATACTTAATATAATATTAATAATAATCTAAATCTAGTATAATAATTAATAAACTATTTAGCTAGTTAATATAAAGCTTATTTAGTTATAAATAAGGCTATAATATATTAATATCTATAACTACTAGCTATAATAGGAGATTATAAAAAGATATATAGTATTTAGTTATACTCTATTAATAGAGATAATAGTAAATAAACTTATAAAGGTACTTATACTACCTTAATTTAAAGCATTTTATAATTAACTATAAATAAGTAATTAATATATATAACTAGAAGCAAACTATATATAAAACCTAGAGAAAGAGAATAATATAAAGTATATAAAGGTAATAGAAATCTATATTTAGGATAAGATAAACCCTAATAGAGTTTAGGAATAGCTTTATAAAGCTAGTAGTCCCTAAGGAGATATATTAGATTATAGAGTCTAGAATATATAGTATAGGTTAGGTATAATATTAGTCTAGCTCTATATATAAGCCTAAAGCAGCCCGGGCATGCTAACTATAACTAGGGTGCGCGCAGGAAAAGGGGGCTAGAACGTGCCTAAATAAGGGTTAATATATAGAAGTATATATATATAATAGTATTATAAATATATATATTAAGTTTGTAGTTACGACGCAGCCCCCCTGCAAAAAAGACTATGATAAATTTACTCAGTTTATAGATATAATTTAGGAAACACTATAGAGGCACTTTAACCTATGCCCTCTACTAGTTAAGGATAACAATACACATAAATATATATATAATTACGCCTAATTTGATAATAATCTCTGTGTTAGTATTATTAATTACCTTACCTGCCTTATTAAATATAAGCTAGCAGGAAACTAAGTCCTACTCCTCTCTATTATAACCTAGCTACTATATCTATCTATATTAATAAAGCTTTGCTAATTTATAGAGAGTTAAGATAATAAATAATAAAGAGATTAAGGATATTTAAGGAAGTTTTAGGTTCTATTTTAATGCCTGTTATATATTAGTAGGTGCTATATAGAAGAGGAACTTACTTATTATTAGCTTCTATATATTAATAGGCTATAACCCTACTGCTTGCTATCCTGACTTAATATTTAAGGATATAAATATATTATAGTAAGTATTAAAGTAGTAGCAGAGGAAGTTCTGCTTCCTAATTAGAGCAGAGTTAAGCTCTAAACTATATTCTATAACCTCTTATAAAAAGTATATCTTAAAGAGAGAGAATATTAATATATTAAGAGGTTATATAATATAGCTAGAGTAAGCTAGTAAATAATAAAGGTAAATATCCTAGTAGTAATATTTCTATATAAAGTTATTAAATATATAACTTCTATAGCTATTAATAATAAGCAACTGCTTAAAATAGAGTTTCTTTACCTCTATTACTATTACTAAGATAAATATCTTCTATAGCTACTTAAGACTAGTTATATTTAAGGTCTAGCTACTTATTAAAGCTATAAACCTCTCTATTATAAACTTCTCTATTTCCTTTAGGAACTATTATTACTAAACTATCTTTTCTATAAAGATTATAAAGAGGGGGATAACTTAACTAGTTACTAAGATATACTTAAGTATTATAGTCTATAAATAGTTAATAGGGTTCTAGATAATAATAGATTTAATCTTAGAGTTCCCTAGTATATAATAGTTTCTATTACTCCTCTTAGTTAATCTAGTCTTATCTATATTATATTATAGAGACTAAGAGATCTTCTTTACCCTAGAGATATCTATAATCTTAAAGAAATCCTTTAGTATATGAATAGTTATACCCTTTACCTACTTAGAGCTAATAGCTCTTATTTTTAAGGTCTAGATAGCTAGGTTTTAATATAAAAAGCCCTTAATTTACTTCTTATTAAGCAGGTAAGTATTATTATTAGTGTAGTAGATATAGGTTATAAGATTTTAAAGTTAATAATAGGTAGGTGTGAGGCTAAGCCTACCCTAAATAAGAGTCTATAATATAGGAGACTTCTCTTAATATAGAGAGAGCTTCTAAAAGTCCTCCTTTAACTCCTTCTTTAATACTATGCTAAGGATATAATCACAGAGAGTTAATATAGATATACTCTATATATAACTTATAGCATAGAGGCCTCTATACTATCTAGTATAGCTTCTTCTGCTTTTTAAAGGTAAAACTTAGTATAGATAGGTATTCTAAATATTATAGAATTTTTTAAAGAATTCTTTTTTTATATTATAGTGGGACGTGCAGTGATAATTTATAGTGGTGTTAAGGAGGGGAAAATGCATTAAATTTGTGTGTTTGGATATAGGGGGTGTGTGGTTATATAGGGTGGGTTCTTAGTTTAGTACTTAGCTAGCCCTAATTATATATAGTAATAAACCTACTTAAGATAAAATATACTTAATATCTATAGTTATACTCTCTAGAGTTAGGGTACTTAGATATCTTTAACTAAATACTTAAGAATAGAAATTATATTATTAAGTAGTTTATAGATAGCTAATATAGACCTAATTAATATCTTAAAATATAACTTTACTTTTCTATTATACTTAAAGTTATTATAGAAATGGGAAAACCCTAAAAGCTAGTTAATAAATAGAATAGAGTAAAATATAACCTTACTATTTATACTTAACTTTATTATTAATCAGAGAATAAGAATAATAAGCTAGCTTTTTTATATAATAGTCTTATTATCTTTAATCTTAGTAGTAGTTAAGGTATATTACTATTTAATAAAGCTAGTTCTATAAAGAAGGTTATAAATAAGAAGTTAGAAACCAGTTTTAATATTAATAACTAAAGAGAAAGTCTTAGTCTATATAGTTTCTTATAGATTAAATGAGTTAACTATAGCAGGTAATTCTTCTTTATTTTCTTTAGCTTATTCTAGTTATTAAAACTTAATAGATTAAAGCTACTTGAGATAGATATAGAGTTAAGCTATAGAGATATTAAGATAAAGCTACTAAAGCCTTTTATACTTAAGATCTATATTTAGTTTAAGAAGAAATTAAAAATAAAAATAAAGTATCTAGCTAGCTAAGTATTACTTATTAATCTTTATAATAGATATATTTAGGGTTTTCTTAAAGAGAGAGAAGTTAGTAGGTATAACTATAATATCTAATAGCTCACTATTTTATTTATTTTATTTCTAAGAAACCTTCTCTAAAATAGTAATAAGAAATAGTTTCTTAATCTAGATATTAATAATCTTAGTAGGGAAACCCTTAGGTAAAGATATTATTAAGAATAAAATAAAGAAAGGTAATTATAGATCTAATTAAGGCTTTTAGTTAGGGAGAGAGAGAATATAAGAGATATAGAAGAATAAAGGTTTATAATATTATAAAAAAGAAATATATATAGATAAGTATAGATTAAGATAGAGATTTATAGTTAAAGATTTATAACGAGAGCTCTAAATATAAATTAAGCTAGGGTATAATATTAAATTAACTATTAATAAGTTAAGCTTAAGATAAAGTATATATTTATATAAAGATTTAAGAAAGTAGTTAGTTAGTTACTAATTATTTATAAATTAAGATAAAGAGATAAAATAAAGTAAAATAGTAAAAGAAGATAGTTATAAAGATTAATTCCCTTTCTTATTTCATTATTCTTAACTATAAATAAAGCTTAACTCTTTAAGTAAATAATTTAGTAAGAGATAGAGTAACTAGGCTAAACAACTAAACTATATCTTTTTTAGTTCTCTTTAGCCTTTCTCTCTTTCTTTATAATATAATAAGAATAGTAGTCTATTCTTTATATCTATAAAGTATAAATATAGCTCTTTTTTAGTATTTATTAATTATAGCTTTTATCTAGAACCTTAATAATCCTTATATATTAACATAGCTAAGAGAATATATCTTCTAGCTTCTTATAAATAAACTAATCCTAAATAAGAGAGATTATAACTCTTCTCTATATATTAAGCTTTTTATTAACTTCTTTATAGTAAATAAACTTACTTTCTTAGCTCTTATTTCTTATATTACTAATCCCTTTCTTATAGATTATAATATTCCTTATATAGTATATACTTAAGCTTCTAGAGCCTTTCTAGCTATATTATAAAGTAGACTTCTATATAAAAGTTCTGCTTTTAGGTACCCTTAAGATTATTATTTACTTATTATAGGTTATAGGATGAGGATAAGGAAGAGAGATAGGCATAAAGCCCTGCTTATAGCAGAGCTTTTTATGCTTCTAGCTGTGAGAACCTCTTAGAAGATTAAGGAGTTATCTCTTATATATGCAGCACCTTACTAAAAGGTTTACCTTTTAGGTGTTTTTCCCAAGCTATAAGAGCCTTAGTAGCCTACTTAGCTCTAATATAATCAGCCCTATTATATATAGCATAGTATTATTTATACTATTACTGTTCTGCTAGTCTATTTAGCTAGAGTATATATCTAACTTTATATAAGGGTTTGCTTACTAGCAGGAATATATCAGGTTTCTATATTATTATCCTTAACTAGTAGAGGGTATAGGTTAAAGTGCCTCTATAGTGTTTTCCAAATTATGCCTATAAACTGGGTGAATTTATTATAGTCTTTTTTGCAGGGGGCTGCGTTGTAACTATAAACTCAAGATTATTATTTATTAATTCTAAGAGGTTTATATTAATCCACACTGCGCGTTCCAGACCCTATAATCTTATAACTCTTTATAATAATTATACAGTGTTTAATATTAAAATAATTCTTATAAATTAATAAACCCTTCTAGTATTATATCTAAGCTTTAAACTATATTAAAACTTTAGTAACTAGTCTATAGTTCTTTTCTATAAGCCTAAATCTAAATAGCTATTCTATATATTTATCTTTAATAATTAGTAATTATAATTTACTAAAGTAGTATTAGCTCTCTAGAAAGTTAAATAGGTTCTAGCTAATATAGTGATATAGATATATAGATCTAGCTTCTAAAGTATATCTTAAGATAACCTTCTTAATATAAGTAATAATATAAGCTTTATACTTAACTTAAGAAGAGCCTTTAATTCTCACTCCCTATATATTATTAACTAAGTATATAAGTATATATAGACTAAGATACCCTAAGCAAAGGTGCTATAGTATTATATTATCTTATCTAGTACTATAAAGCTTATAAAAGAGCTTTTATAGCACTTTTTGAAATTTATCTAATAGATATATTATTAGTATAACACTACTTTAGCTTATTAAAATAGAAGAGTAAGATAAAACAGACTTATATTTAAGAAATATAAGGTTACTCTTATAACCTAGCTTCCTAAGAATAATATTCTAGCTAATATTACTAAAATAAAGAGTATAGTTAAGGCTATAGTACTATATACCTTTAGTGCTTAGCTTTATCTCTAAGATAATATTAATATAGAAGTTCTAAATATATATAATATTCTCTAAGATAAGCTTCTCTATTTTAGGGCTATTTTTACTATTTAGAATCTATCTTAGAATATATTATCCCTTATCTAAGATAGGTAAAGAAGAGCTTCCTGCTTTTATAAAGTAGCTAGATAGTGATAGCTTATATAAGCCTAAAATAAGGAGATTAAGGTTATTAATAAGTTAGGTTATACTATAATTATCTAGAACTATACTTTTAGAAAGTAGATATTAGTTAAACTATAATATTATATAAATTCTATCGTTTAAGTCTATATAATTAGTAATTAGCTTTAGTGAAATCAGAACTATAATAATTATTCTAGAGTAATCCTGCTTATCTTATTTTAAATTATTATTAATTATATCTAAGTTAGATTTATTTATATTAAATTTAACTTTAGAAGTAGATTTACTATTCCTTAGCTAACCTTTCTTCTTATATTTAGCCTTAAGTGCTACCTAGTATAACTTATTTAGGTATTTCTAAATTATAATTTATATATTTTTTAATATATCTAAAACTCTCTATTTAGCCTTTCTAGTTAGGGTAAACTCTAACTAGGAGTATAGCTTTAGGTTTTAGAGGTGCTAATTTCTATAGAGGTAATCCTTTTTTATACTATTATTTAAGTTATTTAGAGACTTTTTACTAAGTATAGTATAGATACTAGATATCTTTATTTAAGGCGTTTTATTTATAAATAATCTATAAGTTAGAAATATTAAGAAGATATTATAAATCTCCTTAATTATTAAAATCTCCTTTCCTAAGTACTTATCTTATTATAGTTCTTATTTCTTATTAGGTATCTAAGTAAGGGTAATTTAATATTTAATTACTAAGAGGAAATTATAGACTATAAGTATATCTTTAACTTTAGAGACTTTCTAGCTTTTTACCTTTAGGAATACTATATACTACCCTATATATTACTTACTTAGATTAGAGTTACTATATACTTTTTTAAATACTAAATAATACTTCTTTTAGATAAGGGTTTATACTATAGTGTTTTTTTAGCTATACTATTACTAAATTATTTAGATAAGTATCTAAACTATAATTATACCCTTTAGTTATTTAGATAGATTTATATTTAATATAATAGTTAGTAAGACTATTTTATCTAAATAGGCTCTAGCTATTTTTAAACTATTAATAAGAATTACTTTCTAAGCTCTTTAGTTAATCTAGTCTTTCTATACTATAATATAACCCTATTAAATATTAACTTAAGTAAGCTATTTAGGTTTAAGCAGTTTAGACTTAGTAAATAATTATTACTTATTTTTAGCTTTAGCCTTCTTAGACTTCTATTTAGCTATCTTAAGTTCCTAGTCTTTTCTTAATTCTTTATTTTACTAATTATAGTATTTTATAATTATTAGAGTTTTATCTATAGTATAACTATAGATTAGTAGAGCACTTTCTATATCTAGATCTATAAAATACTAAATATCTAATTAGTATATTTACTATATAAAAAGGGAATATTACTTAAACTAATTATTAGCACTATAGAGGATAATTAAGGAGTTAGATTTAGTTAGGAAAGATATCTTAATAATTATATAGGGTTTTATAGAATAGAGTAACTTAATAAGATATTCTAAGTATATAAATATATTTTAGAGGTATATATATATTAAAGCAAAAGAGCTAGGCTTATAACTATTATAGTATATTAAAATACTTATTAAAATATATATAGATTTAACCTTAACCTTCTAAGTATAAAGTAGTAAATCAGTATACCTAAAGTATATTCTATAGTATAGATACTAAGTTATTATTTAGTAGTGGGAAAATATTATTCTGCTAGTATAGATCTATTCTAGATCCTGTTCTGCTACGCCTCACTTAAGTATACTAAAACCTAGATTAGCAGCACCCACTTAGCGGAGCTGGGATTAGCTGTGCCTATGTGACTTAGGTTGTAATAAGAAGTATATTAAAAATAATAAGAAGCTTATAGAGTATATTTATAAGCTTAAACTAAGTAGCAAACTATCTATAGAGAATAAATAACTATATAGCTGCTATAGAGAAACCCTTAAGCTTTTATTTTATATATAACTAAATAATTACTAACTCTATAACTTTATAATTCTAAACGTCTAGAGTAGTAATATATATATTTAATAATACCCTATAGTTTATTATACTTACTAAAACAGCTCTTAGTAACTTTCTATAGATAAGTATATCCTAAGTCTCTATTAAGAGATATAGTATAGTTAATATTAAGGTAAAAAGATATTATAAAATTATAATATATTTATAACTATATAATATAGTGCTTTACTATAGATTTAAAAATAACCTTATATCTCTTAGAAAGCTATATTAATATAGTATTAAGTAAGATATAAATTTATAAAATAACTATCTTTAAAGATTAGATTATATCTATCTCTATATATTGATTAAGAGGTATTACTAATAGATCCTTAAGTATAGAGAGACCTTAGGGAATATTTTATTATATAGTAAAGAGGATAAAGTAGATTCTATATTCTTTATAAATACTAAGTAATTATAAGGTAAGTACTATATATATATATATAATATAATAATAAAGTAATAATCTATCTATAGTAATGCTATAATGTTGTATTAGTACCTTAGATATTTAGGCCTGAAGGTTATTTAATACTTCTTAGATAGTATAAAAGGAGTCTATTTTACCTAAGGAAATAAGCCTATTATAATAATTAAATATAATATCTATAATATAGATAGAGTTTGCTACTATATATAATAAGTAATATAAAAACTAGTTAGGTATATAGAGCTAGGTAAATATATTACTCTAGACCTGTATAATTATAATAAGAATATAAAGGGGGTTACGTAGCACTCTTTATATTAAATTAATCTCTAGTATATACTTAGGACTTTTACTTTATATAGAAAAAGAAATAGATAAGCCCTTTATAGTTATTAAGAACTATTTAATAATACTTCTAATATAGTATAGAGTATATATAAAGATAATTGAAACAGATCTTAAGTTTATAAAGTATCTATATATTATTACTATTATTAAGGCTTAAAGTATCTACTTTAAGCTCCCTATAATTAATACTTAAGTATAGAATAGTAAAGTAAAATAAGTTAGTATTATAATTTAAAAATATATAAAGGCTATAGTAATAAATATAAAGCTACTAAATATACTATAGGTTAAGATAATAACGTTATCTATCTATCTATATAACTATATATCTATAGTATTAAGAGGCTAGTAAGCACTCTATAAGCTATTCTTTAAATATTTTTAGATAAGTAAGTCTACTAATTATATATACTCTAACCTTTTATATTTATATACTTATAGCTATAAGGTATTTACTATAATAAAGAAACCTTAACTTAAGTAATAATACTATAATAGACTTATACTATATATATTTATTAACTTGTAAATAAGCTATATATTTAGTAACTTATTTTATATATAAAACCTATTATATATAGGAGTATTCCTATATATAATATAATCTTTAATAAGAAGAAGCTTTTTAATAGTAACTTAAAGAAGCTTACTAAAGAGTTTTAGTATATATATATTACTATAATATAAGAGTAAAATAACTAGCTAATTAGTAAGAGCTATATCTAACCTACTTTATAAAATATTAATAAGAATATAAATAAAGTAATTAAGTATAATAATAATATTAATAAGTATATAGAAAGCCTAAAAGCTATAGTATTAAAGAATATAGATATAGTTATATTATTCCTATATTAGAGCCTAATAGCTCTAGCTATTATTACTATACTAAAAGTACATAATATTTCTATCTATATTAATACTTATTTCAAATTAATAATATCTCTAGAAACCTTATTAATAGTATTTTATATAGCTCTATAGAGTATATTTATAAATATAAAGAGATATAGAGAAAGATATAACTACTCTTTAAAATATAAGAATAAAAATAGATAATATAAATTATTATTACTTTAGTGCTACTATATACTATAAAGCTTATTTAAAGCTACCTTTTTAATAAGCTATACTTAGCTATACTAAAAGTATAAAACTATATAATTAGAAAATAGCTTTATAGGTTAGAGTATCTAGACTAATTACCTACTAAGTATATATATAAAGTAAGATATCTTTAAAACTTTTAATAAAAGTAAGTTATATTCTTAAAGTAGTTTTAAATAAAGTAGATCTATAATAATAAGTATTTACTATAATTAAAGAATAAAGACTAGAGAGTAAAGAGCACTATAGAAGTATTATAATATATAGTAGATTAAATAATATAGATAAAATAATTACTTTATTTAGTTATCTCTAGTTTAAGTTACTTTCTCTATTTATACTTTAGAATTAGTTAGTGCTATATAATAGGCTTATAAAACTATATCTATTTATAAATAAATTCCTAAAGACTAAAAGGTCTTACCTATAGAGATATAAAGTATTATAGTTTTAGTATAAAGTAGTAAGATAAGAGGCTTATAATTATTAAGTATTTAGCTACTATTAGGTTTATATATATAAACTTAATAAATATAAATAGTTAGTAAAGTTTAAAGTAAGACTTATAATCTAGAGTAATTAATAAGCAAAAGATATATAGAATATATATATAATAATACTTATAGATATATCTTTCTATATACTAATAGCTATAGTTACTTATTTTAATATAGAGCTATTATAATATAATACTATAAATATA